>CM039665.1:20660674-20932516 GCA_022405105.1 Aristolochia contorta
AGCGTGTCATTATTGTCATACAAAGGGTCATATTGCTTCCCCGTTGTCCAAATCGCACATTAGCAATGGATCGTGTTGATGAAACCGCCCTTGAGGGAGATTCTGAAATTGTTGCTATTACTCCCATGGAGGATCACGACTATGACAATGACTTCGTTGATGATGATCCTCCTACTGATCCACATAATGTGTCTGCTATCATGAGATGCATTTTGTCTGCCCTAGCTCCACCTGACACTTGGAAACGCACCAGCATATTTCACACTATTATTCCACTGAAAAACAAAACCTGTAAAATTGTTATTGATGGGGGTAGTACCATGAACATAATTTCTCGGACAACTCTAACTCGGTTCAACCTTCATATGGAACCCCACCCACATCCTTTTTTCCGCGTTGCCTGGGTAGATAAAACTTCTCTTCCTGTTACGGAATGTTGTCTAGTACCCCTTCAGATTGGGCTTTATTCGAAGGATCTGTACTGTGATGTCTTACCTATGGATGTTGCTCACATTTTGCTAGGTCGACCTTGGTTGTACGATCATGATGTTAAACACTTTGGCAGAGATAACACCTACTCGTTTATTCATGGCACTAAAACTGTTCTACTACACACCGCCAAACCTATTCCTGCACAAAAGCTCTGTTTCCCCTTCTCTTACTAATCGCCCCTCGCTAACCGCCTACAAATATTATCTCCTAAACAATTTGCAGTGCAGGAACCGAATCTGGTCTAATTTTTGCACTAGTACACAAGGACAATTTTCGCTTCCTTACAGATGCTCTCATCCACAGCCGTGTTCACCCACTATTAACAGAGTTTCAGGATGTCATGCCAAAAGAACTCCCAAATGAGTTACCCCCTATGAGAGACATCCAGCATGCCTTTGACCTCACCCCAGGTGTCCAATTGCCTAACCTTCCATATTACAGAATGAACCCCACTAAGCGAGCTGAGTTGAATAGGCAAATAGAGTGTTTACTGCAGAAAGGTTTTATCCGTCATAGCCTAAGTCCTTGTGCAGTTCCTGTTTTGTTAACCCCCAAGAAAGATGGATCATGGCGTATGTGTGTGGATAGTAGAGCTATAAATAAGATCACTGTGAAATATCGATTTCCCATCCCACGGTTAGACGATATGCTCAATGACCTAGCCGGCGCTCAGGTGTTCTCCAAGATAGATCTACGGAGTGGATACCACTAAATTAGAATTCGCCTAGGAGATGAGTGGAAAACTGCCTTTAAAACTCAGGATGGGTTGTATGAATGGGTGGTAATGCCTTTTGGTATGTCTAATGCCCCAAGCAGCTTTATGAGAGTCATGATCAACATTTTTCGTCCTTTCATTGGCAAATTCCTTGTGGTCAACTTTGATGACATTCTGATTTACAGCACATCTGAGGGGCAACATTTAGACCATCTTCGTCAAGTCCTGACTACTTTAATAGCCGCACAATTATATGCCAACCTCAAGAAGTGCGCCTTTGTGCAAAGTCAGGTCCTCTTTCTTGGCTACATTGTCTCGTCTCAAGGAATTGCGGCTAACCCTGATAAACTCAAGGCTATTCGCGAGTGGCCCGAACCAACTACCCTGACGGAAGCTCGTAGCTTTCATGGGTTAGCCTCTTTTTATCACAGATTCATTAGAGGGTTTAGCACTATCACTGCACCAATCACAGAGTGCCTGAAAAAAGGAGAATTCAAATGGACAGCTGCTGCCCATAAGACTTTCCTTACTATTAAGGACAAACTCACTATCGCCCCATTGTTGCGCCACCCAGATTTATCTAAAGTCTTTGAGGTCGCTTATGATGCGCGTCGGGTTTGGGAATCGGTATGTTCTCGATCAAGAAGGTCACCCAGTAGCATACTTCAAAGTGAGAAACTTAATGATGCCAAACAAAACTACTCTACTTATGATGATAAAAATTTTATCATGTAGTTCAATCTCTATGTCATCGGGCGCTACTATCTTTTGCCCAAAGAATTTGTACTTTACTCCCGACTATCAAGCCCTCCGATACTTGAACTCCCAACAATAATTTAAGTGCAAGACATGCCAAGTGGGTTGAGTTTCTTCAAGATTTTACCTTTGTCCTTAAGCATTGTGCGGGTCAAAATAATAAAGTTGTTGATGCCCTTAGCCGGATGTCCCTTGTTCTCCATTCCATGACCACTCATGTGACAGGGTTTGAGCGTATCCGTGATGAATACCCTAGTTGTCCTGACTGGTTTAATTTTTAATGGCATCTGCGACACTCCCTCCCGACAGCATGTGGGTTTTCTACTATGTGATGGTTACCTCTTCAAGGGTACCCATTTGTGTGTTCCTCGTTCATCCCTCTGCGATTTCTTGGTGTGAGAATTACATGCAGGAGGCCTGGCTGGCCACTTTGGTCGAGATAAGACCATTGCCTTGGTCGAAGATCATTTTTATTGGCCTTCTCTGAAAAAGGATGTTGCTTGAATTGTCTCTCAGTGTCCTGTCAATTAAGCAAAACTAGGAAACAAAACACTGGCTTATATACTCCACTCCCTCTTCCACACACTCCCTGGCGTGATCTTAGTATGGATTTTGTCTTAAGATTACCATGGACTGTTACAAAGCATGATGCTATTTTTGTAGTGGTTGATCGATTCTCTACGATGGCTCACTTCATTCCATGTTCTAGGACTACTGATGCATCATATAGCTAAATTGTTCTTTAGGAGATTGTGCGCACATGGCCTGCCTTCTACTTTAGTGTCTGACCGCGATGTTAAATTTGTCAGTTACTTTTAGAAGACCCTTTGGAAATTATTTGGTACCACATTAAAATTTTCCTCTGATTTTCATCCACAAACTGATGGTCAAACGGAGGTGGTTAACCGTAGTTTGGGGGATTTGCTTCGTTGTTTGGTTGGGGACAAGCCTGGGACATGGGATGTCCTTTTACCCATTGCTGAATTTGCTTACTATTACTCTGTCAATCGCACCACTGGTAAAAGTCCTTTTGAAATTGTCTATGGCCTATCACCCAAACAACCTCTTGACCTTATTCCCCTACCCACTGCCTATCGGCCTTCTGAATCTGCGCACACTTTTGCGGAACACATCCATAACCTACATGCTGAGATAAAACGAAAAATTGTTATGAGTAATGAAAATTATAAGCTTTCTGCTGATGCACATCGTAGGTTTAAGGAATTTCAGGTTGGTGAGTATGTTATGGCTCGTCTTAACCCTGGCCGTTTTCCACCAAATGCCATAAAGAAACTTCATGCCCGATCCATTGGTCCCTTTGCAATTACTCGTCGTCTCGGATCCAATGCATATGTCCTTGATTTACCTCCCGATTTGTCTATCAGTCCCTATATTCAATGTGGCAGATTTATTTGCTTACCGAGGCACATTTGAGCCACCTGTTTTGCCTTCTTCTATGGTTGCAGGTCCATCTTCGTTTTGGTTCCCGATTGCCTACACACAGCCTATTGCTCTGTAAGATGTGATTGTGGATGTTCTTGAAGATAAGTACGTTACTACGTGATCGGGGTGATCGCCAATTCCTTGCACGTTGGAAAGATCGTCCTTCCTCGATGATACTTGGATTATCAAGGCGAATTGCGCCAACTCGCCCCCGCCTTGTTGGGTTCTTTTTCCAGCGGGAGGGAATGACATAGCACAAGGTCTTAAGACCTATGCTAGGCGCAGAAACAAGACTACATGATCCTAATCGTGAGTAGAATTAGGAGATTTTTTTTTTATCTATCCTTTACTCAGTGTTTTATTAGGATTCAAATTGCTATTAGGGTTTAATTAGCCTATAAATAGGCTATGCATATTGTAAAACGAGAGGACTAAAATTTTTATTGAATATTGAAATCCCTTGTTCTTCTCTTTTCCCCTTCCTTCTATTCCGTTCTAGTCTTTCTTCCTCTTGTTCTACATCAGAACCTCCTCAAGAAGGCTGGATTAAATTAAAAGTAGATGGATCTTCCTTTGGCAACCCAGGCAGAGTTGGTTTTGGAGGGGTTTTTAGAGACAGCAGTGGCTAAATAATTCTGGCCTTCTCAGGGCCGGCAAGAAATTGCACCTCTAATGAGGCTGAAACCAAAGCCATGCTTTAAGGCATTAGATTATTTAAGGAACAAGAGAGGAAACCGATCATAGTAGAAGCTGATTCCCAATTAGCCTTGGGATGGGCAATGGGATCCTCCCTCCCCCCATGGCACCTTAGAGCCTTCTATGATGAACTTCATGATATTGTTACTGATTGGGAGATAAGGTGGTCCAAAGTACCTAGATCAGCAAACTCTGCATGACAGATCATCTAGCTAGACAAGGTGTTACAAGATCAAATTTGTCTGCTGTGGACGCGTCACTATCTCTTCTATAATTGTACCTTATGTAACTTATATAAACTATTGTAAGTTGTAAACTATCTCAAAGAGCTTAAATAAAAGTTCTTCGCCAATCTCAAAAAAACCAAAAAAAAAAAAAAAGAAAAAACCGAACGTTACATGTAGGAAAAAAAAGGAACTCATGCCAGTGGAGGAATATGAGGCAGCACTGTCAATGTTTACTACACTCAATGAGGTAGGGAAGCAAACTCAGGAGGTGAATACTACTCATGTTGAAAAAAGGAGAACTAGAGGGAAGGGGAAGGGAGTAGTTGGACCTCAAAAACCAAGTGATGATCATTTTGTCATGGAATGTCAGGGGAGGGCGCAGTCCAACCAAAAGGACTGTTATAAGGAGAATTATCAGCAAGATCAGAGCCAAATTAATTTTGCTACACGAAACCAAATTGGGAGAAACCTCTGATAATATGATTAGGACTCTTGTACCATTTAGTCAGCCAGGATGGGAGGCCATAAATGCCTCCGGTACTGCTGGAGGAGTACTCATAGTTTGGGACACAAAATTTTTTGCGGTTTAGAAGATCAATGTGGTAGCAAATTGTATTTTCATAAGGTTGTTGGATCTTTCTGACAATAAAATTTGGTGCATTGGAGGTGTATATGGGCCAAACACGTGTGAAAAGCTGATTTTTGGAAGGAGCTTATATCAATGACGACTTTTTGGGTTGACCCTTGGTTATTTGGAGGTGACTTCAATGCAATCAAATCAAGAAATGAAAGATGTCCAGCTGCTTGATTCACTAATGAAACTATGAGGGGTTTTGCTCATTTCCTTGGAGCCACTGATCTTATTGACATTCCAGTATCCGAAAAGACTCTCACATGGAGTAATGGAAGAAGGAACACTACCTTATAAAGATTAGACAAGTTTCTATGCACTGCCGAATGGCTAGATCTTTACCCAGATACATGTTGTAAGGTGCTTGGTAAAATAGTCTCTGATCATTGGCCTATTTTGCTTGACACAAATTCTGAAAATTGGAGTGGTCTTCCTTTTCGGTTTGAAAATCAGTAATTGGAGGCGGATGGCTTCTACCAGAAAATTGAGAATTGGTGGAATAAATTGAATGATGAAGGGTCTATTGGTGGAAATTTATTCAGAAAGTTAAAGTTGCTGAAACTGAAAATTCTAGCATAGTCAAAGGTGTTTAGGGCTGAACAAGGGGCCAGGAGAAAGGAACAGATGGCACAAATTGACTCCCTTGATCTTCTTGGAGGGTCAAGACCCTTAAATGATCGTGAAGTGGCTACAAGGTTCTCGGCTATAACTGAAATTAAAATATTTTTGAGAATGGAGGCAATCCAATGGAGGCAAAGGGATAGACATAAATGGCTTCTTGAGGGGGATGGCAATACCAAATATTTTCATGCAATGACATCACATAGAAGGATGCTGAATAGGATCTCTTCCCTTACTATTGATGGAGAGGCCACTTTTGATAAGGATGCAATTATTACCAACATGGTAACTCATTTCACCGGCTTATTCACTGAGGAATCTTCCTCACGACCACACTTGGAGGGGGTTCCATGCAAAAGACTGACTTGAGGTCTCTCTAATGCTGCAGGACAAGAGATGCCTAATAATAAAACACCTGGTCCGGATGGTTTCAACTATGCATTCTTTGGTACTTGCTGGCCTATCATTCGGGATGATGTGATACGTCTCTTCGACCATTTTTATCAGCATGGTTTGTCTTGCTTTGCCCTTGGTCCAACTTTCGTCACTCTAACTCGTAAGAGACAATGTGTGGTATATATCAATAATTTCAGACCTATCAGCTTTTCTAATGGCACCAATAAGGTCATTGCAAGGTTACTAGCAGCAAGATTGCAGTCCGTTAAGAGGGATATTATCAGTCTGGAACAACATGCATTTATTAAGAGTAGGGTTATCTTGGATGATGCCATGAATATCCATGAGGCCATTCACTTATGTCCATAGTCTACTGAACCATGAGTCGTCTTGAAACTTGATTTTCAGAAGGCTTTTGATCGGGTATCTTGGAATTACTTGGATTTTATGATGGAACAACTCGGATTTGGGTGTAGGTGGAGAAAGTGGATTACGTCATGTCTTACATCAGCAAGATACTCTATTTTAATTAATGGGGGAGCTCGAGGTTTCATCAAGCCCTCTAGGGGTCTCAGACAAGGTGATCCTCTATCACCTATGTTAGTTAATATAGCAGGTGAGGATCTGAGAAATCTCTTCCTATTGACTATTAATGAAAGATGGATTGATCCTATCATCAACAGAGAATTATTACATGCCCCACTTGTTCAGTTCGCTGATGATACCATTATTATTTGTAAGGGCGCCATGGAGCAATTGAGAACCATCAAGATCATTTTGATGACATTTGAGTTGGCTTCGGTTTGAGAATTAACTTTACAGAGTCTGTAATATTTGGCTTTGCAATGGATGATGTCAGATTGAATAAGTTGGCTAGCATGCTTGGATGCAAAATTGCCTTGTTACCATCCACCTATCTTGGTCTTCCTCTATAGATTAAGAAGGCACTAAGGAATCTATGGGATTCGGTTATTGAAAAGATGCATAACAGACTTAGGACATGGCAAGGAAATCTTCTTTCAAAAGCTGGAAGACTCACATTGATCAAGGCTTGCTTATTTGGCATCCAAACTTACTATTTTTCATTCATGCATTGCCCCATTGCAGTTGCAAACGGGATGGAAAAGATCATGAAGAGTTTTTTGTGGTTTGGGTCATCGGAAAGGTTGGGGGACTCGGCATTAGAAAAATCAAGGTTCATGAGATCACTTGGAAAAAGTTGGTTATTAGTTCACTAGGTAGCAGAAGGAATTGGTAAATTGAGATCTTGGACACTCTCTCCTGCCTGGAGAAGAATAACTAAGCTCCTTCCTTTTTGGACATTATGCAATGACACAGCCTAGTAGGGCAGAGGGAGGGGGGTTTAAACCCCTCTTCTAGACGGATTATTGGCTTGGGGAAAACACCCTGGCAGCTAGATTCCCCTAAACCCTAAACCCTTAACCAAAAATCAGAGCTGCACTTTTTCTGATCTTGCTCCTGTGGGACAATTGGAAAATGTTAATTGGACTTCTTTTTTACGTAAAAATCTAACTGATGAGGAAGCCATTGAGTTTGCTGAGTTACAGGAGGAACTGGATAATCAGTACACAAGGAGAGACCAGAATGATGAATTACTATGAAAGCCCTACCCCAATGGGGTTTATCCAGTTAGCTCTGGATACACTTGTCTCACTGGACAGGGTAATCATCCTAATCACATAGTTGCTGCCTAGAATAAACGAAGATTAGGGTCAACCAGACCCTAATCATCCTAATCATCCTTTCAATATTTTAATTTCATGAATAAACGAAGATTAGGGTCAACCAGACCCTAATGAGAGACTAATCAAACTCTCTTTTCCACACCTTACCTCTCTTACTTGTCTCTCAATCTCTCAAACTCCTCTTAAACTCCTCTCTCTATTTTCCTAAGATATTAATACATGGGAGAAAGGCTCTTACTCCTCATGTTTATCCTTCTTCGAGAAAAACCCTCCTTTGTACTTTGATGATGGCAAATAGGAAATTAGCTCGTCAGACAGTCCTCTACTTTGAGTGCCAATGGCATCCCCCAAAGATTGCAACTCCTGAAACACGTGAAAGATTAAATTTTGAATGACATAAAAACACCAAAAAAAGAAAATTTAAATAAAATTAGTTTCACTAATAAAAAAAAAGAAAAGTAATCAGAATATGCTCCCAAGTTTTTGGAACCAAAAAGTAACCATAAAACCTATTAAAGGCTTCTGGAGACCAAAGACAAAAAAGAACAGATGTGATACCACTTCAAGACAACACAAATGAGAATCCCTATAATTTTGCTAGGTTGCTAAGCCAATCATGCTTCAAAAACTTAGGAGCTTGGATCAGAAAGTAGATAGGAAGTTGGTCTACAGCCTCAACCAACAACATTTTTTTTTTTTTTTGAAACAATGAATTCCGTTTTTATTTTTTTAAAAAAACAAATCAATACCAACAATTAACCCGTTAAATTACAACCTAGAGAAAATGCTCAATTTTCATAAGATCTTGGTTCTTTATTGGATCGTGAAAACGGACTCTATGACGATCTCTTCCCTCTCTGCCAATAATCCAAAGTTTCATGAGTGCACCATGTTGAGGTAGACTGTCATTTTGTGCAAGATCAGGTGATTGTTGGGGACAACTCAGCTCAATTAGAAAGCCGTGAAGATCAGCACGCTGATATCTTTACCAAGGCTTCACCTAGACCATAGTTTGGCATCTACCTAACAAACTTGGCTTATATAATCTGTATGACCAGCTTGAGGGGGAGTGTTAGAAGACACCAAACCTTTCTTGTAGTCTATGTAACACTCATCATTGTTTCTTTCTTACAAGTTCTGTACCTACTCATGTATCAAAAGCATGATTGTAATTTTTGATTTTATGAATTTGGCTCTTCAATAAAAGGTTGACTCATAAGAGTCAGACTAAATGATATGGAGGCTCTTGAAATCTCCAAGTTACTAGAAGAGCTGGAAGGCACTTGTCTGAGTAGAAACCAGGCTGATGCATTAATCTAGAGGCCTCATCCCAGTGGGGTGTACCTTGTAAAATCAGGTTACTCCTGCTTAACAGATCAAGGAAGACCTCCTCATCAAGCAGCTGCTGCATGGAATTTTGCTTGCCCAAAGAACAAGTATTTTTTGGATGGTGTTGTATGAGGGAAAAACTCCCTACTAGAGATCTATTATCTAGGAGAAGAATGCAACTACATACCATAAACTGTCCATTATGCAATGAAGTTTCAGAATAGGTGAATCATCTTATTATGCATTGCACATATAGCTGGAGAATTTGGCACTTCTTTTTGAGGAAATTTAATGTTGAGTTAGTAATGCCTCATAATCTCTTTACACTTGCAAAGAAGGGATCCTCTTTGGCCTTGCTGAAAAAGGAAACTGATGTTTAACTACGGCTTGGGGTTCATACCGTGGTTAATCTGGAAAGAGAGGAATCAAAGAATTTTTCACAATATTGCAAAAGGTTGGCAAGATAATTACCAAACAATTTTGCAGCATATTATTTGTTGGTTGAAACTACCGGATATTTTCAAGAATGTGGACTACAACACAATTTGGGTCCCTTGGATTGATAATGCTCGTGATGGAAGGAAACCTATGCCTAAGATTCAGAAATGGATGCCTCCCCGAGTTCATTCTTATAAGCTAAACTTTGATGGTGCATCTTTTGGTAATCCTGGATTAGCTAGTATTGGTGGACTTGTTAGAATCACCATGGTGATATCTTACTCACTTATGCTAGACCAATTGGAGTAACCGACTCTATAACTGCTGAAGCGATGAGTTTGCCACAAGGGATTAAGTGTTTCAGAGGCTCATACTTTATTGGGCCTCTACATGTTGAAGGGGATTCAAGTGTCATCATACAATGGTGTAAGAAAGGAATTAAACCACCATGGAGGCTTGCTGCTATTGTCAATGAGATTCGTGATCTTGGTGATATTGTTATGACCTGGACTCGTGTCCTTAGAAATGCGAATTGTAATGTTGATGAATTAGCTAAAATGGGGGTTCATGAGCAGCATCTTGTTCTATGGACCCTCTAGAATGACCTGAAATTGACTGCCCATTGGGTAATTCTGTTTTATTGTAACTTATTTTTTTCTTTATGAATGGAATAAAAAAACAATTTTCATAAAAAAAAAGAGATTGACTGAGTCATCATAGATTTATGAGAAATTTTCTCTCGTCCACTTTTGAAACTCATATTAAGCACTCTTTACCCTAAATCATATTTAGTCCTAATTCTTGGTGCTACTTACCAGATTCTCACACAAATTAAATTCTAAGGCGTCATGTCATAATTGAAAGGTAGAAGAAATAGTTGAGAGAAAAAAAATTGTGAAAATGTAAGAAGCTCAAGTTGAAAGACAGAGAATACAAAAGAGTGGCAGAGAGAGAGGGAGGGAGAGAGAGGGAGGAGATAGAGAGAGAGAGAGAGAGAGAGAGAGAGAGAGAGATATTGATACAAGGCAAGGACAGGTGCCCACTTAGGGCACAAGCACATCCCTCGTCTCTAACTAACAGAGCCTCTTTAAAAAATTACAAATCCAACCGCCAATGAGGATTAAGTGCTACAGCCCAAATTTCTTGCTAAAAGACCAAACTGAGACAGGTTGGAATACACTCAAGTTTTAAGAAAACTACATGGCAGAAAAACAAATGTCTTGGCCTTTTGAAGAGTAGCTCTTTGCTTCATAAAAGAGTTCGCCCAATATCAAGTTAATTAAGCAATTTAAGATACTTTTTATTTGCATGATTGTCATTAAAAATGCGGAATAACTGCTATTATCGCTGTTGAGTTCCTTCTATAATTTTCACCTATTGACGGTCTCACTACAACAGAAAAAAAAAAAAAAAAAAAAAAAAAACTATGCATATCTAGATGATAGCTATAGGTACAAAAAATTTGTACAAAGAACACTTTTAGCTAACCTCATAACTCATGTTATCCGGATCAATGTTATCTTGTCTTGCCATCTGCACATCAGAACAGAGAAAAGTTAAACTTGGGATACTAAGGCAACAGGTTGGGCAAAACACAAATAAATAGATTCCAAAATTACCAATGGGGTTGTTCCAGAGTTGGATTCTCTGTTGTCTGTTGGGGATGGCGGAGAGCTGCTTTCTGATCCACCATGCCAAAACAAACACATGAGAAGTAAAAAAGAATATTGTAGTTGACCAAGTGCTGAAGTCAATCCAATACAAGTAAATTACCCCAGATACTGAGTGCGAGATAGGGACAGAGTAATGCCTCACAATAACATGTTTATTCAGCTAATGGCTCAGCGATAACATGTTCCATCCAGCAGACTCTTTATTATACGTATTTGTTTATTTATTACTTAGACTTGGCCTTTAAAAGCAAGCTCTTGACACTTTCACTCAAAAAAGAGAACCCAAATTTTTTGGGTGAGCTCAGAATTTTTGGAGCCCCTTACAACATGTTGCGAATACAACTAATACCTTATAACAATGAAAATAATATTCAATGATTCCAAAGGAGACGACTTCCACCGAATTTGAAACATAAAGCACAAAATAATTTACAAAACGCTGTCAGGAAGTATAGAATATCACCTAAGACTTTTCTCTCTAAAAGATAAAAGTTATACCAAAAGAAGAACAGATCCATAAAAGGCATAAAATCCTTACTGATAGTAACATGTTTTTTTTTTTTTTGAAGATGGCAAAGCTTTTTATTGATTTCAGGAAAATCTTACATAAGAGTACTTATATTACAAATCTTTAAGAAACTACAGAAGTGGGAGTGTTGACCCTGTTCCTGAGTGTGTTCTGGTTGCTCCTTGTTTGGCCAGGTAGTCAGTTGTGGAATTTGCTGACCTTAAGACTTTAGACCACCTGATCTGCCACCCTTGGATTGCGTCATAAATTTCATCATAGAATGCCATTAGATGCCATGGGGGTGGGGATGCTTTTTGTGCCCATCTCAACACTAATTCAGAATGACCTTCCACAATAAATGGCTTTCTCTCACCACCCTTCTACAATTTAATTCCCTCAAGAAGTGCCTCGTTTCTGCTTCATTTGAGGTCAGTACCAGCTGGCCCAGAGAAGGCTAACAAATAATGTCCCTCACTATCCCTTAGAACTCCTCCAAGCCCTGCTTGGCCAGGACTGTAAAATACTTTTCAAGACCATATTATACCAATCAAAAAATTTTTGAAGCTATTTGAATTAATTTCAGGGGAAAACATCAATTGGAGTAAAACAGGAATACTCATTAAGGAGATTGATCAGAAAGTGATGAAGAAGATGCTGGGATGTAATCTACTCACACTTCACTCTCTGTATCTTGGACTCCCTCTTCACATTGGTACAACATTTAAGCTTTTGTTACACCCCCATAGTAGAAAACTGTCAAATAAGATTAGACTCTTGGAAAGCTCCTTCCCAAGTTGGAAGAGTAACATTAATCAAATCAACATTAGCAGGAATTCTCAACTATTTTCTATCACTTCTCTCATGCCAAAAAATGGTTTCAAAAGATTAGATGCATCTAAAAGAAGATTCCTATTGGAGGAGGGGCGTGGAGGGGCACACAAGAAAATTGAAGTATCCTTTAATAAGATGGGAAAACGTATGCAAACCAAAGGAGATGGGAGGCCTTGGCATCAAAAGGTTAAATGAAATGAATTCAGCCATGTTGGTTAAGTGGATAAGGAGATATGCTACAGAAAAAGATACTTTATGGAAAAAAAAATTCTTTTTAAGAAACTTAATGGAAAATTTTCATGGATATGGGGCCCATCTTCAAAATTATTACCTAGAGGACCTACCACCAATTCCTCTATTTGGTGGAAGGTTATTCTGAAAGAAAAGTCTTTATATTTAACAGCACTTAAAATTCCATATTTGAAATGGTTCAAAATTTTGCTTTGGGAAGACTGATGGTTGGGCCCTCAACCTCTCAAAGTTGTATATCCCAGAATCTATTTTATTGTCAGGAACAAGCATATAAAGATCAGCCAAGTGACAATACCAACAACACCTAGAATCTAAATATCAGAAGAAGATTAACAAGCACTCAAGCTTCAGAAGTTTCTTCTTCATTGAATCTACAGAGATCAAATACATTGCAAGGGTTGGGGATGATGAGATAGTGCGGAATCTATCCTCATCTGGTCTATTCTCGGTTGCAAGTTGTTACAAGTTTTCATCTGAGCTCACTTCATCTCTCTTAAATCACCCCTCATGCTTAGTCTGGAGACTACCTACCACAAGAAGAGTCAAGCAATTTCTATGGACAGCAGCTCATGGCAGACTCTTCATGTGTGATGAATTACCAAAACGGGGACACATAGTGATCAACTCGTTATGCAAGCTATGGGCAAGGGAGGAAGAATCAATTAATCATATATTGTTGCATTGTGAGTTCAACAGAAAAGGTCGGACTGCCATTCTATCCAAGTTGTGGTTCTCCTATAACATGCCTAATACTTATGCCAAGTTGCTTCAATCAATTTCGGTTTGTTCCTTTCCCAAAGTTGGAAAGAATCTATGGATGGCCTCCATTGCTGTCATAACATGGACTAAATGGTTAACTTTCAAACAAAAAAAAAACATGGACCATATGGTTCAAAGGAATGAAAGAACTTTGAACAATAAGTCACGCTCCTTTTCTATAGCTTGCACCTCTAAAGGCATGACACGTTTTTCCTAATGTTGTTCTGAGGAAATATTGGCATAAGATCATCTACATTAGGCAACACAAGCCACTGGTCACCACTGAATGATCCCCCCAACCGGTTGGGTGGTAGAAACTGACTTTTGATGGATCTTTTAGAGGTAACCCTGGGACATAAGGTAATGGAGGAGTGATAAAGGAAAATGATGGATTAAATGATACAGGTTTACTCAAGCCCTTTTGGTATTGCCACCTCTAATGAAGCTGAGGCTGTTGGCTTACTAGAGGAGTCAAAATAGTGGCTACACCGGTGAGACAATCGTATAATCATAATAGACGGTGACTCTACTCTAACCATCAGCCAACAATGCAAACCATCAACATTCCTTGGAATATCAAGAATATCTTTGATAAAATATAAGTATTTTTCTTTTTTTGAATGTTGGTATGTCATTCTATTCCATTGCCAAAAGGCTATCAGATTACAAAATATGGCCCAATGGCCATTACAATAGGAAAACATTCAATGCATCCCTACAACAAGATGTTGTTCGTTGACCCTTGGTTTAGCTAATAAATCAGCCCTACCATTGGCACTCCTAAGAACATGTGTCCAGCTCATTACGGTGGTAGCAAGGTCATGTATTTCATTAATAATGAAACTCAATCTCCAAGGCGATCGACTATCAATCTTGCGAAGATGGATAATCACTTTAGAGTCCCCTTCAACGTGTAGGGGTCAAACAAAGTGAACCTCACAAAAGCATTTAAGTCCCTCAAGAAGGCATTTTGATTCAGTAATTAGCAGGAATTGGAACATCATTTGGAAAGTCACACCGTGTTCAGCCAATTCTCTTGCTGATCAACTGCCAAAAGAAGAAGCAAATACACCTGCACAAGCATAGAGCCATAACCTCCCACTTCCTTAATTATAATCTTGTTACATTCATGGCCGGACTTTTTTTTTTTGAAAGTTGTGATTTTATTGATTGTAGCCCAATGGGCTAAAAGATACAACAATTACAAGATACATGGATAGCTAGGTGGTCCGAACAACAAAATGCTGCTCATGGGCCCCATGCTTAGCCAATTCATCGGCCCTACCATTGGCACTCCTTAATACATGAGTCCAACTAGTAACAAAATGAGCCAAGTCCCTTATCTCATCAATAATATGTCGAAGCCTCCAAGGAGGTTTTAAATCCTTCTTGCACTATTGAATTAGCACTTGGGAATCCCCTCAACATGTAGTGGTCCAATGAAGTGGAAGTTATGAAATACTTCAGACCCATGAAAGAGACTCATGGCTTCAGACGATTGTGGATTCAATGATACCAATAGGCCCGAATATGTAAGCATGATATCACCATAGGAGTTCCTTATGAGGCCCCTACACCCGCCCGGACTGGATTGCCAAAGGAGGATCCATCAAAATTTAATTTATAAGAGTTCAAAGGAGGAGGTGACCAAGCGATGATTCTAGGATGTTTCCCATCCCCCTCTCTAGCAATAGCACTCCAGTTACTCCAAATTACACCGCAATCAATATTTCTAAACAACTTTTGAGCTTTCACCGATCGACAATCGATGAGTGACACGGCTGCATACATCCTTCCAAGTAGAGGCTTGGTTTGAGAAAATTCTGCTATTCCTTTCCTTCCATATTAGCCATGGAATATAACCCAAGCAAGAAGTAACATAAGTCTTCCCTTGGCACCGAGTCCCAAGGGAGGCAGAAGTGCAATAATACTACGCAAGTCATGAGGAATAGGAGAATGAGTCCAAACCTTTCCATAAAAAGGTCTAAACTTTCCAACCGGAAGGGCAATGTAGTCGTAGATGGTTGATTGATTCGATCTCGATGATTGCATAGTGGACAAGTAATATCTTGAAATTTGAATTCCCTTCTCAACAAATGATCCTTGTGGGCAACCTCTTTCTTAGGCAACACCACCCAAAGAATAACGCGCTTTGGGCAAGATAGGACCAAGCCACAGCCGGCGTGATGAGGTTGCTTGACCTCGATTTGCTAGACAAGAGTAAAAGCCGAGCTAACCGAGTAACAACCTTGTGGATGCGACTTCCAAATTAATTCATCCGCTCGATCTCTTCGTAGATAAAATTTGTTCAACTCCTCTAGTAATGTAGCTGCCTCCACGGCCTCATCAAAGATTGAGATGTCTTCTAAGTAGAGGTGTCCAATCTACCTCCTTCAACTATCCACTTGGAGCTACATCACTAATAAGGCATTCTTGATTTCTAGCCAAGAGAAAAATCTTGTTGAATTTTTCAGCAAATGTAATATCTCCGATCCACTTATCGGTCCAAAATAAGTTTTGTTTCCACGGCTGGCTGCACAAAAATATGTTGGACAAAGAAAAGGAACAACTTGATAATTTTCTTCCAAATAGAAGAAAGTCTCTCCCTTCTAGGGCCTTTGAACCACCACCGTCTCGGGGCCTGCTTTGTCCAAAGCTCTTGTGATCAAACTCCTCCAAGTAGTTCTTTCGTTCATATTTAGTTTTCGAGCCATTTTGTCGAGGGCCTCATTCATGAGTTTTATTTTCCGAATTCCCAATCCACCATCATTCTTAGTCGACAAACATCATCCCAATTTATAAGATGAAGCTTGGACCTCTCTCAAGTACCGGACCATAAGAAATTTCTCATAATCTTTTCAATTGTGTTCACCAACGAAAGAGGGCAATGAAGAAAGGAGAGGTAATAGGTAGGGATACCCGAGATAGACATGCTTTAATCGTGAGTGAGTCTTCACGCTTTGGTGAGTAACTTTCCTTGCCATGTACTTAACCCGAGATTTAACTTCTCAATGATAGGGTCCCATAGATTTTTATTTGCTCTACCAAAAAGAGGGCAACCCAAGATAAGTGGAAGGAGAGATCCAATTTTACATCCAAGCATATCGCCATTTCATCATCACTTCATTCTCAACAAAGAAACCCATAAATTGCAGATTTGGACCAATTAATTTTCAATCCAGATGTTAACTCAAACAGCATTAAAATACATTTAATGAGTCTAAGTTGATCAACAGAGCCCTTGCGTAAGAGAATTGTATCATCTGCAAACTGTACAAGTGGAGCTTGGAAGTAGTCTCTATCAATAATAGGTTCTAGCCATCCTTCCTCCAGTGCCATATGCAACATATGTCTCAATCCCTCGCCCGCAATGTTAAATAGCATAGGGGATAGAGGGTCACCTTGTCTGAGGCCTCTTGTAGGTTTAATGAACCCGTGAGCTCCTCCATTGATGAGGATGGAATACCGTGCAGAAGATACACATGACATAATCCATTTCCTCCATCGCCAACCAAAGCCCAACTGTTCCATAATTGAATTCAAGTAGTTCCAAGAGACTTTATCGAAAGCCTTCTCAAAATCCAACTTCAAGACAACTCTTGGCTCCACCGACCGTTGACAATTATGTAAAATTTCATGCACATTCATTGCAGCATCCATGATTGTCCTCCCTTTAATAAAAGCATCTTTGCTCGGACCGATAATATGATTCATCACCTTTTGAAGTCTACCAGCCAGTAACCTAGCAATAATCTTATAGGTGCTGCATGCAAGACTGAAAGAATTGGAAAAGATGAATCATATAAATTATTATTCATATGATTCTCGGAAACCAATAAAAGAACAAATTCACAGTTCAAAAAATAATTATTAAGCGAGATATCAGAAAGAATTGGAAGAAAAATACCAGATTAAAAGGATTTTTAAACCCATATTAGATGACAAATGCCAAGAGAGCAGACAATGGCTAAAAGTAGATGGATACAATTCTAAAATTTTGTATTTCATTAGGACTTCACGTTTTCAAGAACTATGCTAGTTCAGAAAGAACATTAAAAACTTTTCTTATTTTTATCCTCGAATCATATAGATTGCAAACCTACATGAAAATGCATCACACGAAGCAAATGCAAAAAGCTAATCTATGTCAATGATCTCAAAAGCAGTTTTGGAACAAAAAATAATATGTTTCTTCCATTTTCCTTTTTTGAGAAAAATGCCCTTGTTTTTGGGGAAATTATGCCTCTAAGGAGACAGAATCCAAAACCTCGGACTAAAACTCCCCCATGTGACCACTGAGCTATTGCTCAAGTCCAAAAAAAAATGATATATTTCATTAACCAATAAAAATAGACAAAGAAACTAAACATTATCATGAAAGTAAACCGAAAGAAATGGCATCTACAGTAATTAACTACTACAGTATCAAGCAACACGCTGCGTGGAATTGGAAAAGACACTCCAAGAGGAAATCATTCTACCAGCTTCATCAGGCACGGTATTCAAGGAAGTATCAGCAAGCTGATCCTCCATCTCCTGCAAAGCTCTAGCTAAAGCTTCATCATCTGCTAATTGTGAGTCATTTTGAGTCTGAGAGCAATCTCCTTTCTCTTCCACAGTTTTTTGCTCCTCACTCTTTTTCTCATCTTCAAGACAAGAATGAGTATTCCCAGACGCGTTGGATATGTTATTCAGAGTGTTTGTTAAAAGAGACTGATGTAAAATTTCCTGTAATAGAGGATGCAGTAAGTAAGCATTTACCAGTAGGAAGTTTGAACAGTTATAGGCATATCATGACCACAGAACTCCTCGTTAACAAGCGAATGATATAAAAAGAATCAAAACGAACAGCATTGTTTAAAATTCCATTGCAAAAGGAAGAGTCACCTGATCTTGGAGAAAATCTTCAAGTGGAAGATCTCCATGTTCAATGTAAAATCCCCCAACAAAAGCACGAGGTGTGGCCGAATTGACATAGCTGATATGGACGCCCTTTGTTTCAGTGACTGCTCTCATGATGATTGACAGCCTTCCGGTCTCCTAGACAGTGAAGCACCACTCGTAATTCAATTTATGGACGAGTAAGGGAAAATGTAAACACCTCCACCCAAATCCTAAACTGTCGCCAGAGCACCTGAACCACATCGTCATTAATCCCTCTGTCACGTCTTTCAGAGAGATTTACGGCGGACGTTTCAAGCTAATTCAAATAACTTCCAATTGGAAGAATTAACGCAGAAGCAAATCGATACAAATTAACCGCAAAGTAGAGAGGAAGATGGATGAACCCATAATGGAATAAATCAAGGAAACACATAATAATGGGATGAAAAGTCGATCATTAGCAAAGCCGATCACTGAAATACTTACTGCGAAAAGATCGAAAGACGTCCACAGCTAATGATGTAAATGAGCCCCGCTTTATCTCAGTAGATCGGTCAAGCGGCAGCAGCTCATTGAGTAGTTTTGGCTGCGGAATGAGGAGTGATGAACAGCGGAGCAAGCCAATGAAAGGTCTGTTGACGTCCTGCTTTGACAATTCTTCTGCAGTGAGAAGTTTGACGTCATAGAGAGAGTACCACCAACCAACCTAATCGTCTTTTTCTTCCCGATTCCTTTTCGCTCCTTTTCCGAAGTCCATGTCGTCTCGTCTGGTAACATTTCCCGCGACGGACAATCCGGTGAAAGCTGTGAAAAATAAAAACAATTATAACAGTTTTTTTATCCGCATCGCGCCACCGGCTATTCAGTACTTTTGCCACCACTCTCGTCGCCGCCTTGTTATAACAGTTTTACATAAACGACGGGTCGGTCCAGTAAGAGAAAAATTAGGGTTTAGAACCAATAATATAGGAATAATATTTAAAATAAAAATGTAAAATATTACTTATCTAAAATATCATTTAGTCGCCACGTCAGGTTGTAAACTCTTGCAGTAGTAGTTTAAGTACTAGTATTACCACTATTTATTTTTTACGAACAATTTGAACATGGAAATTTCAAATCACTGCATCTTATGAACCCATCGTATAGATCTCATGCACGTACCAAATCCACTATCAAAGTAGTATAGCACTATATCTAATGTAATTTATAAATAATTCAATGATATAACATAAATGAATTAATATAACTCTGAAATAGATTTTATGTACAATGATGTTATAAAAATTAAAATAACAACATAAAGTTACAAACTAAACTATGATAGAATATGAAAGTAACTAAAAACTTTATGCCAATACAACCTATATATAGAGAGAGTCAATCCGCAACATGTCAGGTTGCCACAGTATGAAACAAAAAAAGATTATTCTAGTCTTTCAATTTGTCATAGTTTGCAGAAGTTGATTGGATCATCCTTTGTTAAACCAATGTCAAACTCATCAATATAGTGGATCTCTTTAATGCCACTTCTTGATGTTGTTGAGTTTTTTTTGTCAATGGTGTTGGAGGAACATAGTTGTCTAATACCGAAGTTGTGTCTTGAACATTGATTAGTACAAAAACTTGATCATCATCAATTACAAATTCTTCTTCAAAGACAACATTCAGTATATTTTTTCTGTCCAAACTCTAATTCCTGAAAGAATCTCGCATTTCCCGTTTCGAAACATATAGCCTCGAGAGCATTCAGCGTAACCAACGAAATAACAGCTAACTGGTCTTGAGTCCAGTTTTCTTTCATGCGACTTAAACAGTTTGTGCCTCAATTGACAAGCCCAAATGTGCATGTGCCTAAAGTTGGGCCTATTGTCTGTCTGAAGCTCATAAGGGGTTTTGGTAAGTGCTTTCTTTGGTAAGGATGTTATTGTGGTCTTTAAAGTTTCTCCCCAAAGTGACTCTAGCAAAGAAGAATGACTAATCATACTTCTAATTGTATCCTTACGAGTCAGTTTCATCAACACCATTCATGCAAGGTGTGCCTGGCATGGTGTATTGCGAAACAATTGCAAACTCATTGATGAAAAGTGCAAAATGTTTTGGACGTTGATCTCCTGATCCATCATATCTACCATACTATTCACTACAAGATTAAATTTTGATAGCCTATATTTTCTTTTCGAGTTGAAGTTCAACTTCAGCTTTGAAATATTTGAAAATGTCTAGGGATTGTGACTTTTCATACATTAGATATTGGTAACCATACCTAGAATAGTCGCTATGAACGTAATAAAGTACTGTTGTCCATTCCAAGAGGTCATAGGGAAATGACCGTAAATATTAATATATATCAGTTGTAAGAAATCCTTAGCTCTTTCTGCATCTAAGTTTCTTATTTTTGTTTGTTTTTTCCTTGATGCTCTCAATCCAGACTTGAAAGCTAGACAAATCCAAAGGTTTAAAAAATTTCATCTATCACAAGCCTTTAAATTCTCTGCATAGAGATAAGACCAAAAAACTTGTTCCATAAGGTTGCAGAATTCTCATTTAATTTTTGCTTCATACAACGCAAACTTGTTTGTAGTATTTCATTGTACGAACTAACAAAATCAAGCATATATAGATTATCAATCAAAGAGCCAAAACTAATGACATTTGAATTTTGATAGAGACTAATTTTAATATTTCCAAAAGAACAAGAATATCCAAATTTGTCCAAACTAGAAGTAGATATTAAATTTGATCTAAAAGAGGTTGTAACAAATATCATAATAAATCCAAATGATATTCCACTTTCAACTGTAATATAAAAGTTCCTATAGCTTTTCACTACAACTTTATTATTATCTGCCACAGAGATGAATATTTCACCATAACTTGGAGGTCGGCTCCACTAGCAACCAAGCATAGGGATAGTTATGTGAGTAGTAACACCAGAATCTTTCAGCAGCACTAGAGTCAGAAGCTTACCCTTCTTTTCACGCCAAATGGCGTACTTGGAACACTCTTTCTTCATGTGTCCCGACTTCTTGCATAAGTAGCAGGTAAATTCCTCCTTTTTTTTTATTTCTTTTGCTAAGAAGAACCTTTTGTAGTATCCTTAGCTATCCTTTTTTTTTTTTTTTTTGTTCTGAGAGGTCAAGGCCAAGTGAGCAAGATGAGACATCTCCATAATTTACTCCCATATGTTCCCTTTTCACTTATATTTCATTAAGATGGGTATTGCCAAAGAATAATGATTCATGCACAGCCGCTGTGCCCGACTCGGACACAACGGCTCTCACATGAAATAAAATATATATTTCTTGGATTTCGTGAAATATATTTTTTTATTTCAATGTGAGGGGTGTTATGTCCGACTCGGGCACAGCCGCTGTGCCCTAATCACTACTCATTGCCAAATGGTTGCTCGCCTCTAACTTTTCATTCTTGACACAATATTGCTCAATTTGGTCAAAAAACTTTTGATCACTTGCTCTCAGTAAAAGTGCCTTGAAACGTTTCAGGAATGGAGGGTTTCAAGATCATCAAGCATATTCGATTAGAACTATACCGATTCCAATTTTAATCTCATTAGGATTTTTCGGAGTAGAAATGGGTCGCTCTAACCTGAATGCAAGATCCAAATCCATAGAGTCGACTATCTCCACGTCATCTTTCCAGATCTTGAAATTCATCCCATTCAGCATTGAGATGTTATTCTTTTAGCAAAAACATTAATTGCACTAACAACAAAAACTGGATAGAGAACAAAACAAATATTCAAACTCACATATATAAGTATGTCATATAAAATACAATATGACATGAACAAACAATCCAAATTGGGGACCCATTACAAGAAACCTAGCACACACTACTAAACACATCGCTTTTCCCTACGGTTTAAAACTGTAGGGAAAAGTCAATATAACCGTAGGGAAAAGATTTTCTACGGTTCCCGTCGGCTATAATGCGTCGGGCTTAAAAGCGAAGGGAATAATCATTCCCTACGGTTGAAACCGTAGGGGATATTTTCCCTATGGTTAGAGACAGTAGGCAATAGTATTATTCCCTACGGTTGGACAAACCGTAGGGAAAAGTAGCATTTGCCTACGGCTTAAAATAGTAGGCACAACCATAGGCAAAACTTATTCCCTAGAATTTAACCGTAGGTACTACCGTAGGTAATACTTATTCCTGATGGCTTAACCGT
Organism: Aristolochia contorta; assembly: GCA_022405105.1. Lineage (NCBI taxonomy): Eukaryota > Viridiplantae > Streptophyta > Magnoliopsida > Piperales > Aristolochiaceae > Aristolochia > Aristolochia contorta. The sequence continues at coordinate 20,683,227 of CM039665.1, forward strand.
AGGTACTACCGTAGGCAACACTGAAATTTGAAACAACAAATTTGAGTATTGCCTATGGTTATTCTGTTCTGACTATTGCCTATAGTTATTCCTTGCCGATTAAACCGTAGGCATTGCTCTATGAGCAATATTATTGCCTACGGTTCAACCCTGGGCAATAATCTTTTGTGTTATTAAATATTTTTAATTTTTCTCGTATTTTCTCCCTGTTTTATATATTCTCACACCTTGTACATAATATTTATTTAAACACACGTTCGAAAAAAAACAAACATATATTATAACATTTAATAATCCAAACACATCAAAAGAAATACTTTTCCAAAAATAAAAAGTATTACATTAATTGTATATACACGTAATTGCCAAAAAACAAGTAATACATTACTTGTATATATGTGTAATTGCCAAAAAAAAAACATGTATGGAGTGTGATCAATCTACTTGTATATACATTACTTGTATATTCATTTAAATGCCCAAAAAATTTTCATGTATGGAGTGTGATCAATCTACTTCATCATGCCAAAAAATATTAATGTATGGAGTTCACACTTTCCAACTTCATCTTCTCATTTGTTCAATCGCTATGCTGAAGACCCACTATCAACTTCATCTTATGGATCTGCCAATTAGAAAAATTTAATTACAATGAAGGCAAACACAAACTAAATAATTATATATGTTGAAAAATTCACTATGAAAAGAAATTATTGTCTTATGAAACTTGAAGATGATGATAAATCTGGGTTGCACCGTTGATTCAACAATAACAATTTTTTCAGTATTCTTTTGCCCTCTCTGTCCTTTTTCTTCTCTCTTTTCAGCATCTCCTTCCTCCTTTTCTTCTCCCTTTCATTCCACTCATGCTCCCTTTTCCTCTCCTTTTGTTGCCATTCCTCCTCCTTTTTCCAATTTCTTTCCAGCCACTCCTCTTCCCTTTTTCTCTCCATTTTCAGCCTCTCCTGGTCCCTTTTTCTCTCCTTTTCCAGCCTTCCGTGTTCCCTTTTCCTCTCCCTTTCTAGGAACTCCTTCACATCTCCCTTTCCTCCTAGTCCCTCCTTTTTCCTCTCTCTCTCTCTCTCTCTCTCTCTCTCTCTCTCTCTCTCTCTCTCTCTCTCTCTCTCTCTCTCTCTCTCTCTCTCTCTCTCTCTCTCTCTCTCTCTCTCTCTCTCTCTCTCTTATCTCCCTCAGTTCAGCTATCACTACAGCCTCTCTCTCTTTGACTGAATTGAGTTCTGCAGAAATGGTCTCTAATTGTGTCGTAAAGTGGCTAGAACTAGCTTTCACATAACTCCTTCCTCTCTTGTAACCAGTCCCAACACCTCTCTCATACCCTCCATGGTGTCCACCAAAGACATGTTCCAAAACTTCACCCAAATCATGTAAACCCCCACAGTTCAAATTTTGTTCTTCCATTATCTATAAACATTCATCTGTACACACATTTCCAGTAATAAGGTTACAATGTCTACTTTTGTTGATAACATAAAAGATATGATAAGTAAGATACACATTTCTCCTCAGTGCTCTTATTGGGGTAATCCCCATCTTTTGTTTAATGTGCTTTAACGAATACTTCAAACACATTGAAGGCGGTGTCTTTTTCTTTTTCCTGGGTTTAAATGTAATTGAATAATAAGTTATCTACTATTCTACAAAAAATTGATGAAGTGAATAAAAAAATATTCAAATACCTCTTCTGCATAGTGACAACTTGGTGATCTTGAACCAAGCGTGTGGGTGGTCTTCAACCTAGCCCAATTTTCCTTATTTTGTTTTGAAATCTATAAATTTTCCTCCTCTCTCCAATACTTCACAAGTTTGTCCCACGATTCTGGGGTCATTATCGAGATCGGGTTTTCTTTCAACTCATCATCAGTCTTGCCAACATAATATTTCCCCCTACAAGAAGACCTCTTGTCCCGAACTAACCTTTGGATGTACGACTTGATTGTTGGCAATGCATCATCAATATCCACATGTTTTCTATCACTATCAAAAAAATCATATTGCTCTTGTAAACACAATAAACTCCATTCAACATGTACAAGAAAAACGAAGGAAATAGAATATCATTTAGTAAACAAACATACCGTCAACTCACTGCACATCTTTTTGAGTTTATTCTCATCCATCTCTGCCCACACTAAGTGTAGAGGAAAATAATGTTCATTACGAGCATAACAAACCAATTTTCTCATCAGTGTACTAACATCACCTGATTTGAATTGCCCATTTTGGGTTCCACACTTTCATCAACATTAATAAACTAAGTAAAAATGAAGTAAAAAACAAAGAGAAAACACAAATTTATTCATTATTCCTGATCACCATGTTGTTCTGACACCGTGTGTGAGTGTGCTATCTCAGGCTGTCCATGTGGTGAATCCGACATAGGTACGATTGTTGACTCTGATGCGGCTCTAGGCCTTGACTGTAGTGTGTGCTGCATATAAGACCTCAATGCTAGCTTGGGGCGTATTTTCCTACGAAAGAGAAGAATACAAGTATGATAGTTTTATCAATATATATTAGAATGATCTAAATAATAAAAAATATGCAAGAATACCTAGACATTAATTTAATCTCTATCCACCCTTAAACCAGCACCAAGATCTTGACGCACCCACACAACATCATCGTTAGAATTCAATTCTTCCACATCTCCCTCCCTTGGATCTTGGGCCAGTAATAATGTTTCATCTTCTTTAGTACCTCCATCAACATCAACCGGTGGGCCCTTGTAGTTGTCTCTCGGTCTCCACCTACAAACTTCACTCCACTTTGACTTGATCGGGTCCTTTGAATAGAACACTTGTTGAACTTGAGATGGAAAGATAAACGGTTCATCTTCAAAACTTCGTTTAGTAAAATTCACGAAAGAGAAGTCATACTCATCAACCTCACGGCCGCTTACGTCCTTCATGTTGTACCAGTTACACTTAAACAGGTTAATATGTGGCAATGTGTCAAACACTTCTTGGACTGTAGACTGTAACACACCATAATAAACTTCATCACCCTCGCCCACAGATGCAACACCACTATTCTGTGTGACTCACATATTGTCAACAGAGACCGTGTTGAACTTGTATCCATTCACAAAAAAACCCTGATATGAATAAGGATCATGTTTTGGACCTCATGCTGGGGAGCTAACTTCTTCTCCTATAACTTCTCCCTCTTTCAAATTATTTACCTAAATATCAAAGTAAAACACACCCTTTAAAATCAACTACAATGACTAAATTTAGGCACAAAAAATATACACGGATGAGTAATACTTACACGTGCACAAAACCACTGCACAAATTGGGTATGCGGCTCTCTTTGTACCTGATGGTCACTCCATTGGGGGTGCAACCTCTTCAAAAAGTCTTTATGCTCCCGACAACCATTCAAAGGATACTGAATAGATAAAATTACATACACAAACATTTTTAAATGTATTAAGGAAATAACTTACGTCAAATATTGTTGCACTTCAGAGCCGTTAAAGAAGACAAACTGATGTACTTGATAGGCCTCTTCAGCCACAAGTCAATACGGCCTTGCTACCCCTAATGGTCCATCCCCATAACGTACCGGTTTGTTTAACTTCGATTCCATTCCATCAATATATCGTGCACAAAATGTGGTAACCTCTTCCATCAAATACCCTTCTGCAATAGATCCCTTCGGCCGATTCTTGTTACATATATAATTTTTGAGCGTCAACAAATAACATTCAATAGTATAACAAGACATGAACAACAAAAACTGGATAGAGAACAATATAAATTACCAAAATCACATATATAAGCATGTCATGTAAAATACAACAAGACTTGAACAAATAATCCAAATTGGGGACCCATTACTAGATACCTAGCAATGATCAAACACTGACAATCAAGCCTGTCAAACAACATCATTTATATGGACCGACTGTTGTTAAAATTAACAAAATGACTTTATAATCATCACATACTTGTCGTCGTAGGTAAATTGTTATCTGGCCAATATGTTAGCAGATCACATAGATCACTCCACAAAAACGTCTATGTAATTTCAATTGTATTAATTTGCACAACAAGAGTTATTTTGGCAACATGTTGTTTCAATTAACTTAATTAGAATTGCTAGACCAAATGAACATATTTTTTTATTCAGTAACCTCAACGTTGCGACACGAGCCCAATGACACCACATAGTTCAATTTACTAGACGCAGCTCCATGGCACACTCAACGTATATATAAACGTGCAAAACTAAAAAATACTAGTTCACAACATGCATCAATATACCATAGTGCATTAATTAGGAATTGGGACAAATTGGAAAGTTCTGAAAAATATATCATAAAATAGAAAATAATTTATTGTCCCTATGGTCCAGATTTCATCCAAAAAGAACATTTTCCACATTTTTATTGAACCACCGCTGAACCAGACCGAACGGGTCTCGTTCTTGGGGGGTTCAGAACTGGGCTGCAGAAGGTCATCCCTAACCTCTAGTTACCGGCTATAGAGAACGCCAAGTTTCACTGCATTGGCATTTCAATGTGGGCAACTGCTGCAAAACAGTCGGTCGAATGCTGAGGACCACTAAGGCGGCAGTCCTGTAGCAAGATGGCAGTAGAGAGTTGCTGAAATGGGGGCCAAAGGGACACCTTATTTCCGGCTCTTTTCCAGTTATCTGGCCACAGCCACAACCACACATAGACGTGCAACAGTCGGCCAAAGGTTGGCAACCATTCCACCGGGCGTCTTGTTGACGGACGACGATGGAATCCGGTGCGACGAAACCCTAACCGACACCAACAATGCCAGTTGGCACAAACAGTCACTAAAGAACAAACCAAATCCAAAAGCCATAAATATGCAATTCAAGAAAATCATACTAATTTAACAATGATGGTGTTATAGGTATATTAGGGTTATTTAATAGTATGGGCCCTTAGTGGGCTTTATTGTGGGATTCACTAGGTTAGGGGTCTATATTTAATTATTCGTTAATTATGGTCTTTTTGTAAGTTCATGGTGGAATACACTAATTTGTAATTATGTAACTTTTCATTATTATAAATAGGAGGTCTCCCCCTGGACATATTAGGCCAAAATTACTAAACCAAACCCTAGTCTCTTCTCCTTCTCCTCTCTTCTTCCTCTTTTTTCCCTCCCTAAACCGTAATATTACCCTAATTCTTTCTTCCTCTTCTTTTTCCCTCTGGTAGACAATGATTCTTCCAGATTTCCAACCGTTACGAATTTGAATTGTAACAAGTGGCGTCTGAGCAAGTTATTCCTTAGATTTGTGGATAAATAAAAAAAATTTCGGACAGGAAAAAAAGTTTCCTTCTTGCTATGAAGTTGTGGTCAAATGTGATCCTGGAGCTATCTTTTCACAAAGATTTCCGGCGACTTTAGCCGTCCCTCGGCAAGCCAAGCCCATCATGATGTAGGGGACTCTGCCCTCTTTCATTTGAACCCTCTCTTGTTGCCAGAATTTCCAAGAACGGATTTGTGGAAGCATCTCAAGTAGCATCGAAGGCCATCATCAGCAGATATCCGTGTAGATAGTGATCATGGAGCTACATTCTTGGAACGTTTCCAAGCGATTGCAACCTCCCCCTACAAAAAAAGCTGTCATGTTGTAGGAGGTACAACTCCCTTTTGTTTTCATAAGCTTTAGTATCCACAAACACTAGGAGAGTATTTTTGCAAGCCTCGGAAGGTACCACCTTAGCCATCTTTTTTACTGAATTCTGGGTTGTCTATCCTCACCATGACGCCGAACCCAACTTTGGATTCCTTTTTCCAGCAACCGGCTAGCCGGGATGAATATATGCCTTGTTTTCATTTTGGAAACCGACCATCCTAGACCGTCCAAATCATATCCCACACTTTGCTGGTCACAATGCTTTTTCTCTTAACCCAAAAACCTAGATCTTCAAAATTCGGCTTAAAATCTCAATTAATATTCTCAATTTCAAAGGGCTTTTCCAGTAATAATCTTTTGCGTGATTGCCAATCTTTTCTGCACCATTAGTGACCAGAATCGACGCCAGACATTTTCTCTCTATGCACCTCTCCCATGGAAATAGTCTTCTCCCATGATCCTTCTAATTTTCAGCAGCTCTCTTGCTCGTTCTACGTGCAATTATATTTCAGCCACCGTCGGAATCCCATCATTGCAAAATCCTTGCCGGACCTCTGCCGCGAAGATCATTTGTCCAGCAGCTAGGGTTTCGACTAGAAGAAGAAGGGTCGTGACCCTTCTGTTTCAGAAAGTGAATCGGACCACCAGCGAATCGGATTGGCAGTTAAACCTGGTCCGAGCCTCTGTTCAGGTAATCTTTAGTTTCATTGTAGAAATTAAAAAACAAAAAAACAAAAAAAAGGAAAAAAAAAGAAAAAAATAAAAAAGTGAAAAAATGGAAAATATTGAAAAATAGAAAAATAGAAAAATAAGAAAAACAAGAAAAAATAGAAAAATAGAAAAAATAGAAAATAGGAGAGTTTATTTGATTTTAATTATTTTTTTGTTATTGTTTTTATTTTCTTTAATATTAGTTTCTTTTTGAATTGAAAGCAAGGGTGACTCAATAGTAAAACAAAAGAAAGTTTTGTTGGAAAATATGGTGGATCTCTTGAAGCGGTTGGACAAATTAGAGGATACCTTGGAAGCCATAAAAGCCACTACAAAAACTATACAAATATTCTTTGCTCTTCAAGCTTCCAGACATTTCCATGAAGCCACTCAAGCTAATGTAGAGTTGGAGGATCTTCTTCAATCCCCGTTCATGGTTGAGCCAGTGGTGTAGCCTCCTTTACAAGCTATACAGACACCTTCACTTCATGGGTCCTTGTCTGCACCGCTTCAGCCTCTACTACCATTTCCACCATTTCCACCGACCCCTCCACTTGGGAATTCCAGTACACCAGTGCCAGTAGTATTTCTTGATCCCACAGATGATCTTGTACCAGCTCCAGTCAATGATCCACATCGACGGAAGATTCAACACCTCAATACCAGCCTGACTTGTCAATCATGGTTCCTCAGATAGAGTTAGATGCTCTTGATGCTCTCGGTTTCTCCAAGGAAGACCATCCACATGTACTCTTATGAAGGCTCTTTTCAACCACATCGTCCACACTTTTGTCCTTCAGCCCCACTGACACTAGTCATCATATCCCTGCTGCCAGTGTCGCCTTCTTTCCAAGGATCTTTTTTCGGTGTTAGCATCCTTACCAGTGCCACCGCCTTTGTCAGATTCAACATCCTCACCAGTGCCATATCCAACACTGTCGCCGGAGCCACCACGATTGCAGATCCACCACCTTTCCAGGTTCTACCGTCACTAGTTCTCCACCTCGAAGCTTCAACAGTTGTCATTTGTATTGATTTGAGCCGGCCAACCATATTCATTAACAACTTTTCAGATACATGTTTTCTGTTTTTAATCATTAGTTAATTAGGGTCTTTTCTATAACTCCATGTTAGAATGGACAAATTTGCAAATATGCCAGAATTACAGAACTAAACCCTAGTCTCTTCTCCTTCTCCTCTCTTCTTTCTCTTTCTTCCTCCCCTAAACCCTAATTCTACCCTAATTCTCTCTCTTCTTCCTTTTTTTCCCTCTCGTAAACCCTAATTCTTCCAGATTTCCGGCCGTTACGAATTTGAATCGTAACAAATGGTCGCTCAGATACCAATTGTTACATTTAGTCTAAACTAAAAGCTATATATTATAGATGCAAACATTTTAGAACAAAACACTATAAGCCTGGGATCTTCATCAAGTCAGATTATCAAAAAATTTGAATTTGTGTAAATATCGACATTCATTGAAATTGATTGCCGACTGTTGCAGAGTTATTATGACAATCAACACGAGACAGGTGTGGGTTGTGATCTTACTCAACCAAATTGCCTTGTTTCCTCAATGGGACTGTGGTCTCTCTTCTAGACAGGAGAAGGGAAAGTGTGTTGTGATTTAGTCTGTTGGGGATCATAACTAAGAGCTCCTTATATATTGATCAATGAGGGTTATCATAATCCCCTTATAGGCCAATATTGGTGTCTACTCATTAAACCGATATCATTTTGTTTGTCTACAGGCTTACCAAATTAGACCACATAAAATAAGTCCATTAAATTAAATAGCTAATGTAATTGAATAAAGTATGATGATCTTATTTGATATATAGGACAGGAGAGTTTCCTACAAAATGGGCAAACCACACACTCTTTTCAAAATTCCATGCTACATGAATGTGTTGTAATACAAAATCACATTGACATGGAAGGATTATTACCCCTCCCAAACACACCTGGAAACAACAAACAACAGAATTCATGGGAGCTAAATATTGTTTTGGCATGAAAATTCTGTTTGATCATTTGATGGGATGACCAAATGGAATTATTAAAAAAAGTCCGATAATGGGGAATAAAGATTTGTTAACTTTCTTAAAGGTTTATGTTGGTAGCTAAATCCAGTGAACATGTTCAGTCATTTATTGTAATTCGGAACAAACATTTTTCTGTAAAGTATTGTTTCTGAGGAATAAAGTAGCCTTTTTCATGTGAGAAGCTGTACTTCACCCTATAGAAGCTCCATTTTGTTTTAATAATTTAGTTTTGCTATCACATGAAAAACAAAATAATTGATCTTATCATTGGGAACTATTTTTAAGTTCCTTACAAGGTTGGGGCTGTAGGTAGTGCCATGTCTAGTAATATATTTATATTAAAACACATGAGTGCAACATGGGAATTTGAAATAAAACTGTTGTGCTCGTATTGTTCCTACGATTTGATGAACAATTGTGCTATATGTGTTTTCCTACTCATCATAGCCTTCCTCCCTCTGCAATTGCTCAATTGCGTAACTCGGCCTTAAGGAAGAAACCCCTCTTGTCCAAAGTCTAGGCCTTGGTCAACCTTGCATATCAAAAGGCAATGGAGACTCCAGGCATCATACATCAGTCTAGATGCGATGCTTCAGTTCATATTCCAGGCTTCAATCCAGGCTTCAGACTATATATAGTCTAGAACTCAAGCCTCAATATGGACTTGAAGCTTCAATCTTAACTCCAGGATCATCGTTCGCTAATCAAGTGTGAGATCCTCCTGTGTCGAAAGTTACAAGAGTTGACTCATAACCGTTGTATGGCCGATATGAAATACATAAACATTCATAAAAATTTTCCAATCATGTCCAAGCAATAAAAAGGGGAAAGAATCCCTCGACCCCTGCATGCATACCTCCCTTTGATTTCTTCAATGTTCCATCACCCTGTGGTCTTTGCCATAATTTTATGAGTTTCCCATGAAGGTTTTTATATAAGATGCTCATAATTGTCAATATTCACCATTGTTTGACACCACTAGTCTTGATTGTCTTTCATCTCATTGAAATCCACCGAACTCCACTTATTTGCACAAGAATGAGCGACATCCAAACAAGAGAGAGAGAGAGAGAGAGAGAGAGAGAGAGAGAGAGAGAGAGAGAGAGAGAGAGAGAGAGAGAGAGAGAGAGAGAGAGAGAGAGAGAGAGAGAGAGAGAGAGAGAGAGAGAGAGAGAGAGAGAGAGAGAGAGAGAGAGAGAGAGAGAGAGAGAGAGAGAGAGAGAGAGAGAGAGAGAGAGTAGACAACGAGACCAAAAATAGTATAGTAAGAGAATATTGTTTATGTGTGTATCTTTTCCTTTTCATCGATATGTTTACATACAAATTCAATGATATAGAAGTGGCAACCGAAATCAATTCTAGGTCCTGATTATTCTCTTGGTCCAGTAATATATTTGTTCAATAGGACCTCGCAATTGGATCCACAATTATATCCTGCAATACAGCTTCGGCTTCTTCATAAAGGCAGCTCGGTCAATATTTTCTACTTGCACTAATTTCGTTCTCAGTATATATTTATGCAGATATCTGAGAAACCCTTCCACATTTGCTAATATTTTAAGATGTAAAGAAAATCAATTGAAGTTTAGTTCCGTGTCTTGGGGCTCTAGGGTGGACCATGGAGGGTGTTAGCTACACTCTATTAGCCCATATGTTGTAGTAGAGTGACCTATTATAAAAGAATGCTTCCAATGTTTTCAATGTGAATCTGATCACCAATAGGCAAACCCACATAATCATCAGGTAGTGGACGCTTGTTGTGAGTAGACATAGTACGGGAGACATGATCTATTGCACAATTTCAGTGATCAAAAGTGAATATGGATTTAAGTCGCGCACCATGGAGTTAGGAGTAATACCTATCACATTTGCAAGCGATGAATTGGAACAATTTTTGTCTCGTATCATTACAAGAATCTGTTGATATTCTTCAGAGGTGAAGGACGGGCCTTGAGTATGCACTTCTTGTGGTTTGGCAACAGTATTAGCTGAAATGGCCTTTGATTAGTGAAAATGATGCTGCATTTTTAGGCTAAATTTTGATATGATTGTGTTGCAATTTCACTAACTTTTGGTGTTGTTTCTGTAGAATTGTGCTCCATATTCACTAAACACCAAATGGAAGGAGAAAGAGGCAATTTGCACATTTTGGGCCTGAAATCACCCCATTTTGCAGCAATACAGTGGCCAGCACAACATGGCGTAAGATGGGAAGCCATGGCGCTATGTAGAGGTGCAGCAATGCATGCAACGCCACAATGCGCCAGAGGAGCAGTGACGACATCAGAATGACAAAAGCAGAAGCAAAATGGCTGACGCCACATGGTGCCAGATTGAAGCTGCGGTGTCGCATGAACAAAGGCAGCGAGCATGGAAGAATGGCTAAGTGCCGAACACCTCAGTGCCCGACTCGGTGCAAGAACGTTGGAACCAACAGAACACAGAACGTTTCTGGGTGCAGCACCTCGGTGCCAAGATCCAACACCAGAGCACTCATCCTCACTCATCTAGTGCCTCAGCGTCCGAACACAGCGCAGGAGAGCTGGCGACACAAGGAACAACAGAGCGCAACGCCACAAAATCATATGGGGCCACACTTGGCACCAAGACTTGGTGCTATCGGAGGAGACCTACGCCGCGTGGCACCACATCACTTAAGTCACTAAAAAGGGGAATATCTCGGACTCCCCTATAAATATGCATTATAAACGCACTTTGGGCATCACGCCTCCACTCCTCAGGGGAGGATTTAGCATTAGGAGTGAGGCAGAGACACATTGGGTGTTGGAGGAAAAAGAAAGAAGAGTCCAAGAGCAAAAGGGAAGTCTTTTGCTTTGTTTTACCTTCTTTATTCCTACCTATCGTGTATTCAATGTCAATGGATAGGGATTTTTCTCTTATTCAAAAATATTTGTAGCTAAGTTTCATTAGGGGGTAAGTGATGTAATATTATTTCGGGTTTGGATTCATGTGATTTCAGATATTTAAGTTAATCTAGTGCAATCAATCTTTAATTTAGTGTGAGTTGCTGTTGGGGAGATATTAACATGTGGAGATTGACGACCTCCAGATGTTCATCTTGTCATTTTATAATGTCGTTTGTGCCCAACCAATAGTTTGGCGCCATTCCCGTGGACTAGTTACTGCTATTGCTTTTGGGCTCTATAGCTGTAATCTAGCTTAGAGTAGTTAGTATAATCTGACTAACATAGATACATGCTTAGTGTAGTTTAATTTAACTAAATTTCATGTTAGGTTAGTTAGTTTCGTTAGTTAGAGTAAATAAAAAAATGTATGTTGAAATTGGTTTGATTCTTGTGTAATGGATTGATTGCATGTTTGTTTGATTGATGGGTTTTTATCTTAAGAACTCCATGTATGGGAATGAAGATGATAATGTGCAAGCTTATCCAGGTCTGTCTTCTAGCAGCTCCCAACCATGGGGTCTTGAGAGACCAAGGGAGTTTGCCTCAACCTGTCCTTATTGTTCTCCCTTTGTACAAACTACTTCATCATATGGAGAAGAACATGGCAGTCCCCCATATGAGTCAAATTAATTGTGTTGGGGGTACTAATCCACATTCATCATGGGAGTATAATTCAATGTACTTGTCTATGCCTAATCAACATAGCACACCTTTCACTCCCAACTTTTACCAAACCCCACACCGTCCACCATGAGAGCATGTTGTGGATAGTGGTTATAGTTGGGAAGAACCTGATTGGTCATGCCCACCTTGTATAAATCTAACAGCACTACCCCATTTCCATGTGGCAACCCAGGAGCCCTCATTTGTAGAGGCTCTCACAACTTTATTGCAAAAGAGAGATGAGTCTTTCAAAAATCTAGAGTCTCAGATGGAAAGGATGTGTAAACTTCTTGATAACTTTAAGAGTTAACCTATATAAAGTCCTAAGGGGGAAAATATTGATGATGGGCCCACTCAGCCCAACGAAGCCCCTAGAGAAGCTAGTGGAACCACCATTAGAAGACCCAAGAGTGAGGGAGAGTGATAATATGGTTTTTGGTGAAGTTGAAGAAATACAACTTTATGACCCAATTTATGATGCTGCTCCCCAATCACATCCTGAGAAACCCCTTAGTGGCTATATAGAAGTTAGCCCACACTGGAATTTTGAGAAGGGAATGCATAAGGATGAAAGCCTTAAAGAGATGGAAAAGAATGCAAACTTGGGGAAAGGGATACATTATAATGATGATTTGGAGGACTATCCCTTCAAATCTGATTGGATATGGAAGACAATTGAATTTGAAGAGTAAATTTGGAGGTGCTTGAATATAGAGCATCAAGATGAATTTATCCTCCCATATTATTAAGCAACCTTAAGCACTACAGTGGAAATCTTGTTTAGAAAGGTTGCGAAAGAAGGGGAATATCTTGCTTATTTCCCCAAGGTCATACTTGAAGTGCAAGATGTGACCACCTATTACCCTCACGAAGGAGGGGAGCCACCTTTGCAATATTGTAAAGGTAGAAATGTAATAAAGCAAAAGTCGCTCAATTTTCCTTTTGATCGAGGAGAAATGGGATATCTCTTTTGTCTTCTCTTGATTTCAATAAAAAGATCTCATGATCTCTAACTTGTAGGACATGTTTGTAAATTTGGGGATATACTTAGTTTGAATTTTTAAAGTTGTTTTGTGTACTTTCATGTTCATTTTGTTAATTCACCACATGCTTGTTCCAAGAGAATTTCTTGAATTTCGATGGTGAATGTTGAGTGTAGACAATTGTTTTTGAATTGCTGATGTATAGCATGAATTGTGCAATTGCATGCCTTCACCATGTATTTTAAATTTCAAGTTTGATAAATTTGAATGCTTAAATGGTGAATGATGAGATTGCTAGATTCAGTTTTAGTCTAGACAGCTAATTTGGAGGTAGAATAAAGTTTAGATTGATAGGAGAAAGCCTAAGGTCAAGACTCACATCTCATTAGAATCTTGGCGCTACACGAACGCCGCGACAGCCAAATTGCGCCACATGGCGTCAATGTGATGCCACGGAAAGAATTTTGGCGCTACACGGTATCTCACGCAAGAGCGCAGAGCTGTAAGTGGCTTGGCGCTTTAAAAAACTTGTTGCACACTGCAGCGCCAGCCCACTTATGCGAGCTTTATAAATTCGTACGTTCTGACGCCGCAAAGCGCCAGAAACAGGGCTAGGGCGCTGAGGGGAAGAGAGGGGGAGCAAAGAAGGAGATTTTTGAATCTCCTATCCATTTCAAGGTGTAAACTTGCTGATTTCGAACTCGATCTCTCAGATTTCGATTCAGGAAACCCTTAGAGCATCCCTGCATCCAGATTTTACCCGCTTGGAGTAGATTTAGAGGTTAGTGCTTCCCTTCTATCTTCCACTTGATTTAATTTGATTTCGAAAAATGCCTAGAGTGAAGAAGTTGGCTGTAAAAAGAGCTGGAGCAAAAAATTCAGTCGCTGTAGATTACAGCAGGTAAATATCATTGGAGGCACAAAAGAAGGCCAAAAGTATTGAGAAGTGACCTTTAATTTTGGAGAAGGGATTAGACCCAGGAGGAGACGAGGAGTTTACCCTGGCCATTATTGCCGAGGCTGGGAGAGATTTTGCATGCAACTTGGGCGTGCAGTCATAGGAATGGTTCACAAGTTCTACGCGAACATGGTTGGAGCACGACTCAAGATAGTCAATGGAGCACCACACATGTCGTGTCTAGTGCGTCACCCTTGGTGCTGCCCAGTAGTGTGGTGATCAATGAATACTATGGCACCCAAGGTGTTAATTGTCAGATGAGCAGAATCATCAGAGACACTGCAGTGGAGCAGCTGTTGGAGACGCTGTGAGACCACAGTGCAGAGTGGACTAGAGCAGCAAATGGGTTCTGTGTACAAATCCCAAGATCAGGGCTCTTGGTGACAGCCAAGGTACGGCTATATTTTATCAGCACACGTTTGCTGCCATCGATGAATACTTCAGAGGTGACTCTCGAGCGAGCTTACTTACTATAAGCCATTGTCACTGGAGCCTATATTGACATAGGCGATGTCATATATCGAGAGATCACAAACTGTGCAAATTCTGCATGAGTGGGGTTACACTTTCCATCATTAAATATGACACTGTGCAGAAAAGCACAAGTGCCCTACCCTGTTGGAGTGCCAATCACAGAATAACAAAAGCCATAAGGTTAGCATCTCATTGGTTGTGTGTGCCATCAGGATGTACTGAGATGACCACATCAGCAGTCACAGCCACCACAGAAGCAACCACAGAAGAGAGGTCGGCGACTACCACAGCTTTCGCAGACCCAGCAGATTGAGACACTACAGCACTGAGTTCGCAACCTGACTGTGGTGTTGCTACAGACTACTGTATTATTAGCTGTGGTGCATGAATGGGACACTCCAGACATAGAGCCAAATACAGATGACGAGGAGGAGCAGGATGATGAGATGGAGCTTAGTGATTATGACTTATAGAGAGTGGATTACCTTTTGATTAAATGTACTACCTAGGCAATTATTTGCCTAAGGAGTTTTGTGCTGCCATGTACTCTCTATGGTTTATCGTATATATGAGATCATCGCTCTCCTTTGTGGATGTCTTCTCTAAGTTTTTGCTCTAACCATGGATGAAATGCTTGTTCTACCATTGCATCTAATCTCCAAATACATTTCGAGTTCTTAGTTTAATGTTCTAATTGTCTTTTCATTTCAATAAATTGAAGTTACTGAACTGTTCGCTGTGCAAGTTGCAAACATCACTCCAAACATCCCCTCAGAGCAGCAAAGAAAAGCCGTCAGCACGCACACCCATGGAGTCCCTCACCACCTTCTCTATTTCAATTTTCTAATTTAAACATTGAGGACAATGATTCATTTAAGTTTGGGGGTTGGAAATTGCATGCCTAAGCCTTAAGTGATTATATTCTATCTTGCACGATCAAGTTCTATGTCAATGTGAAATGATGGGACAGCTTGAACCTTTTCTCTTACATTAATAAATTAAGCATTCTCTTTGATGGGCATTGTTTTATAGTTTGTATGAGGGAGTCTAGAAAGCCTAAATTTTTTTTTCTTATCAAGCCACTCATTGATTATGGCTTCAACTATCTCATTGATGCTAGGTTTGTGGCGTGATTGGTGGTTATGCACTTAGATTTTACTCTAAGAATGCTAAAACTAGTTTCAAAAGAAACTCTAGACCAAATAAAATAGAGAAGTGATTCCAAGGAAATGACTTATGTGATATTTTGACCGTTTGAGCCTTTCTTAAGCAATTCTATTTAAATTCCCTTGTTCAGCCAAACTTTGAGCCTATGCTAAACCAAGATTTTCAAGAAAACCGACTTTTAACTCAACTACTTAGCCTATTTGTATTTTCATCTTTCTTCTTATATGAAACACCATTCGAACTGCTTAACTGAATCAGATTGGGATAGAGATTCCTAGACATCTACGAGTGAACGCAAATGGAGGAGCCAACCAAAAAAAAAATTGGATTGCAAGACTAGTGTAAATATTTTGTCACACAACTAAGAGATGACTGAACCACTGTACAGAGTTTCTAAGTTGAAAATAAGGAGTGAGGTGAGAAAGTGGTCTATCAATTGGCCAAAGTTAAGTTTGGGGGTGTAGCTTTATATCATGAGGGGATCTCAATTAAACAATCTAGTTAAGTCTAGAATGCTGAAGGGTTAGATATTTATGATTAATCTTTTTGACCTACTCATGCCCCTAGCCCCATTATAGCCTAATGAAGTCCTAAACCTCTTAGTATCACTTCTCTACGATTAGTGGAGAGTGGATTTTAAAATTATCTTGTGGCTCTTTAGCAGTAAAATTCGAAGTGCATAGAATGTGGATTGATGGAAAGAGCACCTAATGAGAGACATTATAGTAATAATTGAGTAGTGGGACAAGATAGAAAGTTTCTCTTCGGAAAGCACACACTCTTAAAGAAGACTATAGGAGGAATGCACCATCAATCGGAATCTTAAATTTTTCTTTTGTAAATACGTGTTGCATGATCTACTGATCAAATTGTGATCAAGAAGATTGAAAGTTTGGCTTTCTATATTAAGGCCTTTGCTCGAGGATGAGCAAATGTTTAAGTTTGGGGTTTTTGGTTAGTGGAAATTATGTTGCGTTTTTAGGCTATCTTTTGATAGGATTGAGTTGCATTTCACTAAATTTTGGTGTTGTTAATGTAGGATTGTGCTTCATTTTGACTAAACACCAAATGGAAGGAGAAAGAGGCAACTTGCATGTTTTGGGCCTAAAAACACCCTATTTTGGAGAAATACAGAGGCCGGCGCCACATGGCGTAAAATGGGAAGCCATGGCATTATGCAGAGGAGCAGCAATGCACACAATGCCACAAGGTGCTAGAGCAGCAGCTACAAAT
Organism: Aristolochia contorta; assembly: GCA_022405105.1. NCBI lineage: Eukaryota > Viridiplantae > Streptophyta > Magnoliopsida > Piperales > Aristolochiaceae > Aristolochia > Aristolochia contorta. The sequence goes on from CM039665.1 coordinate 20,700,031, forward strand.
GCTGTGCAAGATCGAAGTGTCGTATGAAAAAAGGCAGCGAGCATGGAAAAATGGCTAAGTGTTGAACGTCTCAGCGCCCGACTTGGCAGAGGAGCGCTTGAAGCAGGAGAAGTTTTCTGGGTGCAGCGCCTTGGTGTCAGGATCCAACGTCGTAGCGCTCATCCTCGCTCATCTAGCGCCTCAGTGTCCAAACACAGAGCTGAAGCGTTGGCGACGCATGGAACAACTCTGTGCGACACCACATAATCGTATGGTGCCACACTCGGAGCCATAGGAGGAGACTTGTGCCACGTGGCACCACATTACTTAGGGCACCTAAAAAAGGGGAATCTATCGGACTCTCCAATAAATATGCGTTATAAACGTACTTTGGGAGTTAGCATTAGGAGGCGTTCAAGGAGGCAGGAGTTCAAGAGGAAAAGGGAAGTCTTTTGCCTTTGTTTTTCGTTCTTTATCCCTACCTATAGTGTATTCAATGTCAATGGATAGAGTTTTTGCCCTATTCCAGAATATGTGTAGCTATGTTTCATTAGGGGGTAATTGATGTAATGTGATTTCAGCTATTTAAGTTAATCTAGTGGAATAAATCTTTAATTTAGTGTGAGTGGCAGTTGGGGAGCTATTAACATGAGGAGATTGACAACCTCCACATGTTCATCTTATCGTTTCATTGAGACTGAGAGGTAATTCTAAAGGATACCACCACACTGTGTATGATCCCCATATCGCGGCAAGTAGAATGGGCAGATGAGGAGTGCACCGGTGGACTTCGAGAGAAGCATTCGGAAACGCGTGGTCGCTTTAGGCTGACCTACATGGGCTCTTTATTAAGGCCTGTGACCTTGAGAGACAAATTAGGCTATGGAAGGGGGCACGGTTGTAGTGCCTTGAGAGAGGGTTACGCGTAGGGGATTCCGGATCCACTAACAAGCCAAAGATTGTACACTTAGCTATTTTGCTTAAAGCCTAGCATTAATTGCATAAATTACTTCCCCCTAATCATAATCTACTCCATCTCTTGCGTGTGAGCATGAATGACTTAGGAACTGCTATAATTGGATAGTTATTATCTTTTTGTAGTTTTAGATTAGGATACTATGATAATTATCTTTTATTGCAGTAGATTATTCACTGATTAATACGTAGTATAGTCCTCGTGGGATCGATCTGGACTCATCCAGTATATTACTTCGTGTGACGTGTGCACTTGCGTACGGGAAGAATTTTTATAGTGTCCTTTGCGCCAACTAGTCTTGTTCCTGGGTTTAATCTTTTTACCATGCCACTTGTGTCCCACTGAGAACCCAATTAAGTAGTATCATTGATCGACCAAATGTTTGGTCTGTTCACAGTGTGTGCAGAATATTCGTTGGGTAGTATCAGAAGAATCTCAGCAGTCATGACCTCCTCCCTATGGTCATCCAAATGCAAGAGCAGCAGGAATGTCACAACAATTGGTGACCTCCAATTGCTTTTCTTGTTGAAGGACTAGCCCCTGCATTTTTCACTTGTCTGGAAGAGGGCTCATCACCAGAATGGCTCTACAAACTCAAGAATAAGATTTGTGTAGACAAATCAAAAATTACATTACCTTCGCCTTTTCTACTCTAATAAGCTTCTTGAGCATATCATAGGTGCATTCAATGGGGATCTTGATAGGATTCAAGGTTGTACCAGAGACTCTTAAGCGTATTTAAGTATGCTGAAATAGGGTGGGAGCCTGGACTACATTTAAAAATCTCTTGCCTGATTTGATAAATCCTCGTTTCATCACCTTGTGAAAATATATTGTTTAGCTCGCGCCATAAATATTTCTGCTATTGTGCCTGAGCAGGTGACATTTTGTGCAATATCTGTTTGGACCGAATTGAGTATCCAGAATATTACTAAGTCATCACAACATCGCCATAGTGGCAGCTGTGTGTCTGACTCTTCAAGTGCGGGATGGGAGCCAGTGATGAACACGACCTTATTCTTCTCACTAGGACTGCAACGCATTGCTTGGTTCCATTTACCATAATTTTGCCATTTCAATTACGTGATGACTAGAAATAGGCCTGACATGTTTGAATGATGGATGTAAAGTGGGTCGGCAAATGCTGTTTCTCTTCATGGCACTCTCTGATGTGGAGATGTTGTCTCTGACAGCCATTGAGACAAGAGTACTGGTTTGCATGATTCCATTCACCATAGTTTTGCCTGTTTAATTACGTGCTGACTAGAACGATGCATGGCATGTCCGAATGGTGGATGTAAAGTGGGTTGGCCAAAATTGCTTTTCTCTTCCTGGTGATCTCTGATGTGGAGTTGTTGTCTCTTACAGCCATATAGATGAGAGTACTGGTTGAACGGAGTCCGAAATGTAAAGAAAGAAGTTTTACAAACAACGGATAACGTAGTGCTCTGATACCAAAAATGAAATACAAATGAGAGAGAGAGAGAGAGAGAGAGAGAGAGAGAGAGAGAGAGAGAGAGAGAGAGAGAGAGAGAGAGAGAGAGAGAGAGAGAGAGAGAGAGAGAGAGAGAGAGAGAGAGAGAGAGAGAGAGAGAGAGAGAGAGAGAGAGAGAGTAGATAAGGAGGCCAAAAATAGTCTTGTAAAATAAGTAATACTGTATATATGTGTATCTTTTCTTTTACATCGATATATTTATGTACAAATTCTATGATACAGAAATGACAACCGATATCAATCCGGATCCTAATTATTCTCTAAATCCAGCAATATCTATGGCCAATATATCTTCGCAATGAGATCTCAGTTATCTCGTATATACAACACCAACTTCTCCATTAAGGCAGCTCAGTCAATATTTTTCGTTATTACTTATTTTGTTCTTGTTATATATTTAAGCAGCCATCTTAGAAACCCTTCCACATCAGTTGATATTTTAAGATGTAATGTAAAGCCATTAAATTTTAGCTCCATGTTTGGGGGCTCTAGGGTGCTGGACCATGGAGGGTGTCAGCTACACCTTGTAAGCCCATAGTTTGTGGGCAAGTGACCTACTGTTGAAGTAGCTGCTCAAATGTTTTGGCATGTCATAGTGTAAGACCAAAACTTACCATTAGATAACTCTTGACCTTGTTATTGTTGAGTTGGAAAGGCCTAGTAATGCAATTAAAAAATGAGGAGACAAAAAAAGATCCCACTCGGTTATGTCTTCACACAGGTTTATCCTCTCAAGGCCATCTATATATTTGTGATTAGTAATTGTATGAATTCCGTAACTATTATAGCCTCTTCTTAAGTTTAAATTTCAGTCTTCACTTGGGCTCCTTTGATTTGGATTGAGCATCCATTATTTTCTAGTTTTGAATGAGCCTTGGGTAGGTGAGGTAGAGGGACAAGTGATTCACCAACCAACAAATTGTCAAAAAGCTTACCACACTCCTATTCCAAACTTGAAACTTGAGATATCATTAAGAAATTGTATCTACCAATTATAGACTAGAGTTTCTCATATAGAATTTTAAGGAAGAGTGCAGATATCGATAGATAAAAAAAATGTAGTCTATGAAACAACTCAATTCATATAAATCTTCCTTTTGTTACTCTTGTTGTACTCGAGCATCGGCTCATTAGGGGTGCACCCATCTCAGGTATTCTTTATGTTGCCCATAGTCATTCCTAGTCAATTGGGTACATCTACCTGTACTGGACTGGTCTTGCTAACTTAGCCTTAGTGACTAAATGAACAATCAAGTGGACCATAACATCAAAGAAGGCTGGCAGAAATTTTTTTTCCATCTTGTATATAATAAATGGTATTGCCACCTCCAAACTATTTGGCTTATTCAAGTCAACCGCTTTATCACATGTATCCCTGAAAAACGCACAATACTTATTTACAACCTTTGAAAATATTTTGATATTGATTTCCTCAAAGCCAGAGGAGGGAGTTGCTGCATCAGAACATAATAATCATGACTTTTGAGACCCACAATTTTCTTCCCTCGTACTTATACTTGACTCGAGATGTTTGATGAGAATTCCTCCGACAATTTCAATTATTTTAATACATGTAGAAACCTAAATTTTTTTCCTTCGACATATTGTACGAAGCATACGGAATGACTACTTAACTAACAACATTTTTTTAAAGGCTTCAGGTGGAGAGGTATCTGTATTTTCAACTTCTGAAAATCTAATCTTGACATGATGTTGTCCTTCAACTTCCCATCTTTCTATAAAGTAGTGTTCCAAATACTCTCACAAACATTTTCCACTAGATGCATGAGTCCAAATTGTAATGGATCTGAAGAGTATTCCAGCAGGGCAGTTTAAACAATTTGTTTTTTATACTTCCACCCTTTTGGTAATGGACATGCTACAATTGAGGGATTTGCATTTACTAAATTCAACAATGTCACTCTCTTCCCACTTGTGTATGATGTCATCTCCTGATATGTATACCGGTGCTTTGTCATATTCCTTTTTGCCATTAAATGATTTCTTATCTAATCTTAGAGGACAATTATCGGTAGGAACCTCCGATTTCGTTGGTACACCTTTTTAGGACTACAAAGAAGATATATGGAACCGTGTTTAACATGACATGTAGGGTAAACTCTGTAAATATTGATACTCCCAACATGCCATATGTTGGGAAGTTTAATATAGTCAACATCACTTTTGTGCACATATAAAAGAATGATTTTATTTCTGCATCATACGTCTTTACATCCACTTCCCACAAGACTTTCAACTCATCTATCAAATGTTGCAGATAAACATCAATATCGTTCCCTAGGGATTTCGGTCCATCAATTTGAAGAGTCATGAGAAAATAACTCTCCTTCATAGCCAAGGTAGGATGCAAGTTTTAGATGGTAACGATGATTGGCAATGTGTTGCAGCTCGAACCAGTTCCAATATTAAAGACAGTAAAACCTTGCTAGCCAGTTTGAGTTTTATATTCTGTGAATCAGAAGTAAAAGCTGGATGTTGTGCATCAAAGTGTTTCTATGCCACAAAGTCCCTCGAATGTCTCATCTTCCTTTCTATAGGTACAAGAAGAGACCCAAGCCATGTCATAAATGATGCAATTTTCTTTGACATGAACAATCTTTGCAGTCTTGGAACCAAAGGAAAATGCTGAACAACCTGGTATGGTATGCCCAACTTTCTCTATCCACCAATCTTTTTCTCTTTCCATTACAATGTACCACACTTTGGGAAATTGTCAAAATCTTTGTATTTATATCTGTATGGCACACAGTCATTGGGGCATGCATGGATATTCTTGTAATCTAACCTGAGGTCTGCTATCAATTTTTCATCTGAAACCAATTGTTGGGGATGGTGTTGTCTGGGGGAAGTGCATCCTTGATCAGCACAAACATATCTCAAAATGACTTGCTACTCCTTTTGTTCAAAAAATTTACTTGGAACAAGTGTACCATGAAAGAAACTTCGAGTAATTTCCACATCCTTCATAGAGTGTCTGCTTCACCTTGTCCATTAACTGTTCAAATCTATGTATTTTCAGGTCTTAATAATCACCCTCTATGTTTTCCACCTCCACATCTCGCATGAAAGTAACCTTCAATAACATCGACATCTCTGGCCCATGTGCGATCTCTATCAGAGCATTTGCTTGTTGTTGTGATCATTGTTCACCGTGTAAGTGCCATGAAGAGTACAGTAGAAAAAAATCCCTCTTACTATATGGTACATGATGGTATCACAATCAAAAATTTTTGTGTTCACACATTTGACACATGGACTTCTCATAAGACCATTTGCCCAGACCCCCATGCTTTGTTTGGCATACTCTTTAAAAAATAAAATTCCACCTGAAAAATCAGGCTGCTTCCAGTCAAGATTGTTCGTTTACTGATACATCCTGCTCCTGTCATTGAGATATAGGTCATTTTCGCGGTAATACACAAAAACAGACTATGTAAAGACAAACAAGGGATGCTGAGTACTTGCAAGTGGAAGAAGAAAACCATAAAAAAAAAAAAGGTTTTCAGGAAAATCTTGGGAAAGTTTTTTGGAAACATTGAGATAGAGAGATATTGTTATCGATGGGAAGAAAGACTGTCAAAACTCTTCGTCCCAAAATGAACATATCGTACCCTTAATTAATGGAACAACTCCACCTGGAAGAAATTCCAGGAACTAGTTTAAAGGCCTATTCAACAGATTCCCACAAATAAAATATTACACACCAGTAAGAAATTGAACAGCTTCACCTAAAAGAAATCCATATTATGAAATCAAGTCCAAACACACAACATCTACCATAACAGGTAATTCAACACCTGAGAGTATAGGCTCTTCAGAGGGTCACTAAAATTCAGCTGGAACAGCGGGTACATACATATATAGACACACGAATAAGAAACCTAGAATGAGAAACCCATATGAACCAAAAGAAAAGTGATTGGGCACAAACCGATTTTACAAACCTGTATGCAACCGCATATGTCACGCTGTACACAAGCGCACGTGTCGCCTTAAGTAATAATCCGGTAAGACCGGTTCGTCTCCATTGGGACTTGTACTACGTACTAGTACTGAAGTTTTCTATAGCTATATTTAACTACCAAATTCCGCTAGAAATGTCACAAGTACCTAATTGAATAAGCTACACAAAATGATACTAAATCCTTCTGAAAACGAAGTCTGCCTAGGTTGATACACGCACACACAAGGAGACGCGATGAATGAAGTTGGGGGAGTGAATTCATGTAATAAGTGGAGGTTTCATGCAAATTCAGTTGGGTGTGTAATTCTAGAGCTCGCGACCGGATCGGGAAACAAGTACGCGTAACCCTTTCTCGAGGCGTTACGATCGTGCCTCCCTCCTTAGCCCTATTGTCTCTCGAAGTCAAGGTACTAAATTAGAGGCGCATCATCGTAGCTACCATGACCACGTGGGTCAGGACGCTTCTCTCAATGTCTACCTGCTTACCCTCACCTTCCACTGATTAAACAAAGTTGATTTGGAGATCACATGCTTATTGATGGGTGTCTATCCCAGTATACCCTCTCGGTCTCAATGGGGACATCAGATGGATGTTAAAAGGTCATCAATCTTCTAACATGTTATGCATCCCAACAGTGATCACACTACATTAAAGATTGATTACACTAAATATGAATTGAGTTTACATGAATCCACTCACCTGATTACATTACACCACAACTCCCTATGGGTACTTAGCTAAACATAGTAAAGATTAGGGATAATTCCCAATCCAAATCCATACAAGCACAATAAGCCAAGAAAACTCACATAAACAAGAATAAAGAGATAAAAGAGGAGAAGAAGCTTCCCATCTACTCCCAATCTACTCCTTCCTTCCTTTGCTCCTCAGAAGTGTTCTGCCCTTACTTCAAAGCTGGCACAATCTCCAAGGCGTGGGTAGGTGATGGCCAAAATGGATTCATAGCACCTATTTATAAGGGAGTCCTGGAGATTTCCATATTCTTTTGTGCCCTAAGTGGTCCGGTGCCATGTGGTGTCGGACATGTTTCGTGGTGCCGAGTCTTCGCGCCAAGAGTGACGCTGCACAATACTTTGGCGTCACACCTTGCACTTCGTTGCTGCTGCCAGCACCCCTGTGCTGGGCCTGTCTTTCGAGGATACCCTAGTGCGAAGATGGGCTCCCGAGTGCTAAGATGGGCACCCCTGCACTGATTCTGGGGGCCGGGGCGCTCAACCCAGAAACTCTTTTCTGCTGCCAGCGCCCTTGCACTAATCCGGGCGTGTGGTCACTAAGCCATTTTTCGTCGGTAGAAGACTTTGTTTGGCTGATGCCTTGGCTTCGATCTTGGCACCCTGTGGCATCGGCCTCGACCCTGACACCATGTGGCGTTGCTCACAGTGTTGTTCTCTTATTATTGACGCCATGGCTTCTGTATTGCTCTATATGGGGTGTTTTTACCTGAATTTGCATAGTTGAGCTCCTTCTTCCACTTAGTGTTTTCATCAATTTCAGACTTGAACCTACAAATAAACACCAAAAGTAAGTGAGAAAGGTCTCAACTCATTATGAAGCATGGCCTAAAAATACAGCATATTTTACACTAATCAAATACCCCCAAACTTAAAAATTTGCTCGACTTCGAGCATAGATCTTATATAGAACGGCAATCATTCTATCTTGCTGATCAAAATGTGATCAGTAGTTCATCCAATTCAAATTTACAAAAGAAAAATTAAGGCTCCTGGTTCATTTAGTTAATGATCTTCTTAAGAGTGCTTATTCACCAAAGAATTTTTAGTTGCCCCACAACTTAACTGCTTCAATTAGATGCCTCTCCATCAGTCTACTTTCCATGCACTTACAAGTTCACTACTAAGATTCCACAAGCTAATTTCAAAATTCACTCTCCACTAATTGTAGAGAGATGATTTTAAGATCCTTAGGACGTTTTTCGGTTGTAATGGGGCTAGGGACCAGGGTAAGTGAAAAAGGTTAATAATGAAAGTTTAATCATTCAACATGCAAAACGTAAATTAAACATTGTAACCAATGTTTGAATTGAAAAATTGAAATACGAAGGGGGTAAGGGGACTCCCTGGTTGTGCTTCACTTTTAGTTCTTCTTTTATGCTCCATGGAGCTCTTAGTGTGATGTTTGCAATGCAAAACCGAAAGATTCAGGTAAAGTACTTATTCCTCCAAGAGATAGAGACTAATTATAAGGTAACTAACAAAAAATTCTTTAGAGATAGAAACTTCATGTTTTCATTTCATCAGTACAAATTTATGAAAGATGCTAATGACTCGTTTCACCTAAGGATATATCAAAATACAAACGAAAATCCTAGATGCATAAATGATTACTCTTACAATAATCCACTCTACTCAGTCTCACTCTTCTCACTATCGTCCATGGTCTCCTCCTTGTTCTTTGCGGGAAGTAGCTCCAGAGGGTTATAGAAAGGGAATCCTTTCAGCTGAGATGGGGTTTGAGTTGCACACCATCCGTGTACTTCTCGTATGTTCCCCATATGATATTCCATCATCTGTGTGATGTTGGTGATCTTGTTCTGCAAGCTACTCTTGGTTTCTTCCCTTTTTAGTCCCCTCTTACAGACATGTTTCTTGGGTTCTTCCCTTGCTGGATTCTCCCCTTTTCATTTTGGCCGGAAGATTTTCCTCTTTCCATTTTAATTACTCTTGAGCTTGGGAGTAATCTTAACGTGAAGTAAGGAAAATTCCTAACCATAAAAACCGAGCTTGGAAGCTTGGAGACGACCCCGACCGAACTGATTCTCGCGAAAATCTTCTTCCAAAATGCGAGAAACTAGGCGAGAAAGACGAAAATGCCTTCGGTCACATGAATCTGACGAATTCAAAGTCGAAATCGCAAGGATTTCGCTTCGGATTGGCTCTGAGATGGAGTTGTTTCGAGTTTGGTGAGGTAGGGTTTCAAAGGTTTTCTCTCTCAACGCCCTTGGCTCGATTCAACGCTATGTGGTGTCGGGCGGCTTCAGTGTCTTGTCGCAGCATCAACTTGACATTGTGTGGCACCATGAGTTTTCCTATGGCCTCACATTGACGCCGTGTGGCGCCGGTTACTCAGCCGCTGCATCGTTCTTTTTGGAGATGCATATTTTCCTTGTGAAATGAGTTTTGACCTCTGACTTACTCCAATCATGATGAACTTAATTCTATCTCAAATATTTGCTATCTAAAATAAAAATCAATCAAGCAATCTCACCATTCACCAATTAATCATTCAAACTCTCAAAATTTAAATTTAAAACACATGGTGAAATCATGCAATTGCTCAACTCATGGTAACTCTCAAAATTAACTTAAAAATGCTTCACACAAGTTAAGAGCTGAATTCAAAGCATGCAGCAACAAAATTTACTCTATCCTAACTTAAGAATGTGCATTTCTAATCTTTCCAAAATTTTTATGTACAATGCATGAGTTAAGTACCAAGAAAGACCAATGTTTTAAGTCTATGGTAAGATTTTTCATACCTAACTCATCCAGGATCTAAAGGAGCATTGCAAGGGACATTGTAACTCGCAACTTGTCCTCTTTGCCTCAAGTTCTTTTGATTGTGGTTCTCTAAGGAAATGAGCTGGTCACTAGAGGGTGAAGGCTCTCTCCTTGCAGTGATTGAATTGGGAAGAATGTCTAAGATCTCCTCTACCAATTTCCAAGCTCTTCTAGCCTCTCTCCTTCTAGCTCTCTGATGCTCTTCCAAGTATAGGTCCGGGCTACTTGTTCCAACTCTTCCTTTAGTGGTTTCAAACCACTCATCCATATTTAACCAGGTATTTTCCTCATAGTGCGAGTTGCCCTTTACCATACAAGGATCTAAGCCTTTTACTGGAGGTTTTCTCTTGAGAATCTCCCCAGCCAACAGTAAAGGGTGCTTCACCCCTTGAGTTCACTTCTTGTTTCTCTTCATGGCTTGAGGCATATAGAATGTGATTTCTCTTCCACTAGCTGATCTCGTGGTGATGTTCTCTTCCTCTACATCAATGATTGTTTGTGTAGTGTCTAAGAAGGGTCTACCAAGAATGAGAGGCATTTGTTTCCCCTCTTAAACATCAATCACCAAAATGTCAGCTGGAAAGAAGCCCATTCACCTTGACCATAACATTCTCCAGAACTCCCTTGGCTAGCTGATAGAACCATCAGCTAACATAATTTTCACATCCGTGGGTGGAGGTTTAGTGAGACCCAATCGCTTGAATATTCTAAAGGGCATAATGTTAACACTAGCCCTTAGATCACATAAGGTATCAATGATTTCGTAGGTCCCTATGGTGCAAGGTATTGCAAAAATCCCAGGATCTTTCACCTAGGTAAGCACTTCTCTCTCCAATTACAACTTTCTTCTTCTCTATACGCCTTCCATTCAGAATTGTTCAGCTCACGCTCTATTGAATCGAATCTAGCACGGCCAGATCAGTCCTCTAATTGATAAACAGCAGGGATATCAACATGTAGTTTCTTGAAAACTTCAGGTGGCTTTTGAGGCTTAAATTTCTCTATCTTATCAAATTCTCCTTCCATAAAAGGTGGTGGCCAAACCTTATTCTCACCTGATTCCTCCTGACTTGACCATTTCAGATATTCTTCATCTTTAAACTCCAGCATAGGAGAAATCTGGTTTGGTTCTTCCAAAATTAAACTTTTCTCGAGCTCTTCTTCCATTCTCCATATGGGTGTTGATTGGGACTTCTCGTCCAACTCTTCGTCCTTACTCTCTTCTTCATACAACTAATTCTCTTGATCTCAATGCATGCAAGGGAGATGTCTTAGAATGATTTACATAGATGGAATCATCTTCATATTCTTCTTCTTGGGTGAACACTTGATTCACTTCTTTCATCTCCATTTGTTCTAGAGCTTCCCTTGACAACACCGCATTGCAGTGCTCCACTTTTCTTTCTCTTCTTTCTTTGGATTCTCCACCGTACCACTTGGGAGAGTTCCTTTCATTCTTTCTCTTATGGCCATTGCCAGCTGACCCAGTTGGATTTCAATGTTTGTTAGGGAAGCATCGTGGTTTTGCACCATTTTGACCAACTCAAGAGTGGAACTTCCCTTTTCAGCTTGAGGCTGATTTTGGAATCTTCCTTGTTGTCCAAAATCTTGACATTTCTCTATCCGAAGTTCGGATGGTTTCTCCAGCTGGGATTGTAGTTATTAGATTACAGGTTGTTTTGACCTTGTCTATACGGAGCGTATTGCACACTCTCAACAATAGATGTGCATACTTCAATCCCATGTCCAGCACCACCACATAACTCACAACATACAAAAGGACTTTTTGCAGGCTTAACTTCCAAGGCAGCTATTTTTTTCTTCAAGGCATCCAACTGAGCTGTAATTGTTGTGTTGGTGTCTACTTTGTGTACAGCCATTTTTCTAGAGTTTTGGCCTTGTTCAGATATGCTCCTTGGTCTTTCAGTGTTCCACTGGTATCTATTGGCAGCCATATTTATCAAAAGGTCATACACATCATCAATGGACTTGTTCATAAGTGCTTCTCCTACGGCTGCACCAATAAAAGTCCATGTTTGGTTTTGCAGCCCATTTTAGAAGGTGTGCACCTAAAACCATTTAGGAATGGAATGATTAGGACACTTCCTCAGAAGCTCTTTAAACCGATCTCAAGCCTCATAAATTGATTCTTGATCCAATTGCATAAATAGATTGATGTTGTTCCGTAGCTTTTCTTTCTTGGTTGGAGGGAAGTATTTAGAAAAAAATATTGTGCTCAAGTTCCATCCACGTGGTAACAAACCCCGAAGGAAGAAAAATCCAACTAATGTTTCGCCTTATCCCTCAGCGAGAATGGAAAAAATGCAATCTGAATATCGCATCTTCGAATATGCCATTATGCTTGAACATATCACATATTTCCAGAAAATCAGTGAGATGCGCCTTGGGATCATCATTTGGAAGTCCACTGAATTAGACTGAGGTTTGGATCATTTGAATAATTGTCAGTATGATTTCAATGTTATTTGCCAAAATAGCCGGTCTTTTTATACATGAATCAGTACCTCCAGCTTGACGTACCACGAACTCTCTCAGACTTCTTGGCTCTTCCTTGGCCATATCATCCTTTCTTCTGAATAACTTTTGGTACTTCAAACAGGCCCGTGTGATCTTCTCTGTCGCAGGGTCATAAGGTAGTGAGGCAAGCCCTCTATTTTCTTACATACAACAGAAGAGAGTAAATATTTAGTTCAACAACAACTTCCACAAAAAGATAAAAATTTAACTAACAAACACACAAACACAAACACACAAACACAATTTCTAACTTATTTTAACTAACAGAAATAACTTACTCTAACAAGCAAAAATAGCTAAGTTAAGCTACACTAAGCATGCAACTATGTTAGTCTAACTATAAACACCTAATTTAAACTAGATTACAGCTATTGAGCCAGGACCTAATAGTAGTTAACACAACTTCCCGGCAACAGAGACAAAAACTTGATTGGGCGCAAACCGATTATGTATATAAAATCACCTGTCCGCAAGCGCATGTGTTGCCTCAAGTAATAATCAAGTAAGACTGGTTCGTCTCCACAGGAACTTGTACTACGTACTAGTTCTGAAGTTCTCTATAGCTATATCTAACTACTGAATTCAGCAAGAAATGCCACAAGTACCTAATTGCATTAACTACACAAAAAGATACTAAATCGTACTAAAAATGGAGTCTACCTAGATTGATACATGCACACATAAGGAGACGCAATGAATGAAGTTGGGGGAGTGAATTCATGTAATAAGTGGAGGATTCATGCCAATTAAGTTGGGTGTGTAATTATAGAGCTCGATAGTGGATCTGGGAAACCAGTATGTGTAACCCTCTCTGAAGGCATTACGACTGTGCCTCGCTCCTAAGCTCTATTGTCTCTCGAGGTCTAGGTCCTAAATTAGAGGCTCATCAGCGTAGCCACCGTGACCACGTGTGTCAGCAAGCTTCTCTCGAAGTCTATCTGTACACTTCTCGCCTGCCAATAATTGAACACAATTGATTTGGGGATCACTTATTGATTTATGGGTGTCTATCCTACTATCCTCTCGGTCTCAATAGGGACATCAGATGGATGTTAAAAGGTCTTAAATTTTATAATATCTTATGCATCCCAACAGCCAAGCATACTAAATAAAATTGATTACACTAAATACGAACTAGAATTAGATGAATCCTTTCATAATATTACATTACATCACAACCCCCTAAGGGTACTTTCCTAAACATAGTAAGGATTAGGGATAAATCCCAATCCAAATCCATACAAGCACAATAAGACAAGCAAACACACATAAACAGGAATAAAGTGATAATAGAGGGAGAAGAAGCTTCTCTTCTACTCCCAATCTACTGCTTCCTTCCTTTGCTCCTCAAAAGTGTTCTGCCATTACACCAAAGCTTACACAACCTCCAAGACATCGAGGCACGATGCTGGAAAGGGATTCATAGCGCCTATTTATATGGTAATCTTGAAGATTCCCCTTTTTTGTTCCCTAAGTGTTTCGGCACCAAGTGGCGTCAGACATGTTTCGTGCAAAGATAGGCGCCCTTGTGCAGATTCTGGCTGTTGGGACGCTCAACCCAGAAACTCTTTTATGCTCCCAGCGCCCCTGCACTGCTACGGGCATGTGGACAGCGAACATTTAGCCATTTTCCTCGGTAGAAGATTTTCTTTGGTTGACGTCGTTGTTTCAATCCTGGAGCCATGTGGTGTCGGCTACTATGCTTCTGCAGTTATACTTGTGACACTGTTACCTTGACCCTGGCACCATGTGGTGTTGCTCATAGTGTTTTTCTCTTCTTATTGACGCTATGGCTTCCTCGTTGATGCCATGTGGCACCAGCTTCTGTATTACTCTAAATGAGGTGCTTTTGGCTTGAAATTGCGTAGTTCACCTCCTTCTTCTACCACTTGGTGTTTTCACCAATTTCGCACTTGAACCTACAAATAAAAACCAAAAGTAAGTGAGAATGGTCTCAAATCATTATGAAACATGGCCTAAAACACGACATACTTTACACTAATAAAAAAGATAAGATAAACACACTCCAATTAGTTGACCCTTTCATACATACACACACGAAGACATTCATATATTATTACATGAAAATAATTGCTTGGCCCTTCAACAGATTTATGAGTATTCTCCAATCAGAAAAGAAAATAATAAGAAGGCACAGAAAAATTAAGTAACAAAAAAGAACATCTACCTACAAAACAGAAGACAACACCTCTAGCTACAAAATACATGCAAAGTTAAAATCAGAAAGTTAAAATGGTGTGCCACTTACACAAAATAACTGCTTAAAACTACAAAGAGTGATATGTAAAGAGAGAAATCAGAAATTAATATAGTTGCTTTCCTAGTTCAAGACAAATTAGTCAACATAACTATAAATGAAAATTTAGAAAGAGTAGAGCAAGGAATGACTTAAGTGCATTACTTAAGTATTTTCTAGACCATCTGTAATGTCCTTTCACATACTTTCAATCCATTTAAAAGTAACCATAACTTAACAACTTATGCACCAATGCATGACTAAATTGCAAACACCCATTAAAACAAATGTAAAGAATGGAGCTCCAGCAAATCAGATCCTCAGTTTAGTTTCAATCCATTTCCAAGCATACTCCCCGTGCTTTGGGAGGTTGGCCACTCATTGTGAATCAAACAAGACTTAGATACAATGCAATGCCAAATTAATTACCAAAACCCAAACTAAACACTATGAACGACATTCCCAAAATACTATGAACTACAATATCAATAAACGAATAGGACATCATGAACATATGAAACAAAAGAGATCACTTTAGATAATTTATGAAACTCACTACATATTGGTTAGAAAGACAGACGAAAAGAGATTGTGAACAATAAGAAGTCACTTACCAACCTAGATAAAAAGAGGAACATAAATGACTAAGACATAAAATTGACATAACTATATGCTTGTGTAGATCGAGAAACTCAGATTCCAACATATACTAAGATATTCAGTCCAAATTACCAGAACAGTTTTACAAGCGAGATACAATGCTCACACGAACACATGTTTACCATAGATAGATAAATAGAAAAATACAGAGAGAGTGAGAGAGAGAGAGAGACATATTGGGATAAAGAGAGATTAAGAGAGAGAGAGAGATACCAGAGAGAGAGACATATAGGGATAAAGAGATATTAAGAGAGAGAGAGAGAGAGAGAGAGAGAGATACCAGAGAGAGAGACATATAGGGATAAAGAGATATTAAGAGAGAGAGAGAGAGAGAGAGAGAGATACCAGAGAGAGAGACATATAGGGATAAAGAGAGATAGATAGAGAGAGAGAGAGAGAGAGAGAGAGAGAGAGAGATACCAGAGAGAGAGACATAGGGATAAAGAGAGATTAAGACAGAGAGAGAGAGAGAGAGAGAGAGAGAGAGAGAGAGAGAGAGAGAGAGATACCAGAGAGAGAGAGAGATAGGGATAAAGAGAGATTAAGAGAGAGATTAAGAGAGAGAGAGAGAGAGAGAGAGAGAGAGAGAGAGAGAGAGAGAGAGAGAGAGAGAGAGAGAGAGAGAGAGAGAGAGAGAGAGAGAGAGAGAGAGAGAGAGAGAGAGAGAGAGAGAGAGAGAGAGAGAGAGAGAGAGAGAGAGAGAGAGAGAGAGAGAGAGAGAGAGAGAGAGAGAGAGAGAGAGAGAGAGAGAGAGAGATTGAATTACCTCTACTTGTGCTTAGTATCCATTATATTTTGATTACCATGGAGTACATTCATTTAGCTTAAAAGTGATAAAATTTTTATTCACACCTCTCTTGAGACGTTACATAGGTAAACAACAACTGCCTTGACTTAGATTTGTCCTACAATGAGCTAGGTAAGCTTGCTTTTCTAAAATCTCACTAAAAATCCAAGACTTTTGTCAGGAAGAAGCAAAAAATCGTAACTATGCCATCCAAATTTAATTACATTAGAGAGTATAGAAATACAATCAATTTGAAGATATGGCTAGTTTCAAAACCGAAGTCTTTGAAAATACAACCTCAAATTGGAATTTCATTCATTTTGATTTGAAATTGAGAGCCGATAAGGTGGGAAGTTGACATGCAATTGGGAAATTTAGAAAATAAAAGATCATATAAATACAACCTCAATTTTGAGTTGGTTATGTTCATGAAGGGGGATCCACACAACGCCAGTATGTCAATAGTCTACAAAAATAAAATGCCATTATATGCAGCATTCTCTCTAGCTAAGAAAAATAAAAAATAAAAAAATTAAGATATTAAATTAATAAATTGATTAGGATGAGGAAAGAGATAACCATCAAATCATGTAAAATTTCAAAGAATGATTTAAAATTCAAACACAATTTCTAGAAAGAGACTTGGAATGGAATTTTCAGAACTTTCTACTTGTTACATAGAATTGTTCTTTGCCATTGTTTCCCATAACTTATTCCTAGGCTTAGAGAGGATCCATACCCATTGTTGATGTATTCAAGGTCATTTAAAACCCTAAAAATGGTTTTTCAACATTTGGTAATGACGTTTTCGAACCTCAAACCAGATTGGCACTCGATAGTGGATTGATTACTTGGTTGGACTTAAACGACACTTATAAAATTATGCTTGTGCACAAGTGCACGAGCCCTACCAAGTAATATATTGGACGAGTCTAGATCGATCCCACGAGGACTATACTACTTTACTAACCAATGAATTCTCTACAGCTATATCTAACTACTGCATTTAAAGAGCAAAGTCGCAGTATCAAAATGCAAAACTATAAAAGAATATTAACTATCTAATTACAGCTGTCCTATGTGATACACGCTCACACGCTAGAGACGAAGTAGATCAAAAGTAGGGGGAAGTGATTTCATGTGATTACGGGTAGGATTCATCCAATTTAGCTAAGTATGCAATTCTACAGCTCGTTAGTGGGTCTGGAATTCCCTATACGTACTCCTCGCTCGTGGTGACACGATAGTGTCCCCCTCCTTTGCCTGATTTGTCTCTCGAGGTTACAGGTCTAAATCAAGGACCCATGAATACTCAGCCTAAAGCGACCACTCGTGTCCGGACGCTTCTCTCGAAGTCTACTGGCGCACCCCTCACCTGCCCTAGCCGATCTTGCTGCGATTTGGGGATCACACACAGAGTGGTGGTAACCTTTTGTATTACCTTTCACTCTCAACAAAACGATAAGATGAACATGTGGAGGTCATCAATCTTCTCATGTTAATAGCTCCCCAACGGCCACTCACACTAAATTAAATATTGATTGCACTATATGTACTAAAATATTTGAAATTACATGAATCCAAACCCGAAATTACATTACATCAGTCACCTCCTAATGAAGTTTAGCTACATATATTCTGGAATCAGGAAAAACCCCTATCCTTTAACATTAAATACATGATAGGTTGGGATAAAGAAGGTAAAACAAAGGCAAAAGACCCCTTTTGCTCTTGAACTCCTCCTTCTTCCTCCTTGAACACCCAAGGTGTCTCTAATTCACTTCTAAAGCTAACTCCGCCTCAGCGGCATCGAGGCACGATGGCCAAAGTGCGTTTATAATGTATATTTATAGGGGTCTGAAGATTCCAGTTTTTTTAAGTGCCCTAAGTGATGTGGTGCCACACGGCGTGGGACTCCTCTGATGGCGCTAGGTCTTGGCACCGAGTGTGGTGCCATACGATTCTGTTGCATCGCATTATGTTGTCTTCCACACTGCTAGCACTCCAGCCCTGGCTTCGGTCACCGAGGCGCTGCACATACGAGGTCAAGTGCTCCGGCATTGGCTTCGGTCGCCGAGGCATTGGATGAGTGAGGATGAGCGCAATGACGTTGGATCCTGATGCCGAGGCGCTTCACTGTGAAGACTTCTGCTACTTCCAACGCTCCTGTGCAGAATCGGGCGCCAAGGCATTCATCACTAAGCCATTTCTTCTCTACTCGCAGCCCTTGTTAACGTGACACAAGCTACTCTGCTTCGGCATTTGTCTTTCTGAAGTCGTTTCTTCTGCTCTGGTACCTTGTGGCGTTACGTGCACTGCTCCTCATTTGCGTAGTGCCATGGCTTCCCATCCGACACCATGTGGCGCCGCCCTCTGTATTGCTCCAAATAGGGGTGTTTTTAGGCCAATAGCATCAGAATTGCCTTTTTCTTCTTCCAGTTGGTGTTTAGCGAATATGAAGCACATTCCTACAAAATCAACACCAAAAGTTAGTGAAAATACAACTCAATTATACCAAAAGTTAGCCTAAAAATGTAGCACAATTTCCACTAACCAAATACCCCCAAACTGAAACATATCCTCGTCTTCGAGGAAAGGCCTTCATACAGAAAGTCAAACATTTGATCTTGCTGATCACAATGTGAGAAATAGATCATGCAACACTCTTTTACAAAAGAAATATTTAAGATTCTGATTGATTGTTCGTTCCTCATATAGTCTTCTTTAAGAGTGTTTGCTTGCCTAGGATAAACTTTCTATCTTGCCCTACTATTCAATTATTACTAAAATGTCTCTCACTAGGTGCTCTTTCCATCAATCCACATTTTGTGCATGTTAAATTTTACTGCTAAAATCCCCTATGATAATTTCAAAGTCCGCTCTCCTCTAATTGTAGGGAAGTGATCCTCGGATCGTTAGGACTTCATTAGGTTGTAATGGGGCCAGGGACATCGTCAGGTCAAAAAGGTTAAACATCAATCTCTAAACGATTCAACATGCTTGACTTAACCAGATTGATTGATTTAGAGCCCCTCATGATCTAAAGTTACTACCCCAAACTTAAACATTGGCCAATTGATAGACCACCTTACCTCACTCCTTATTTTCAACTTAAAGTTTCTATACAGTAGTTCAATCATCTCTTAGATGCGAGACTGAATATTCACAGTAGTCTTGCTTTGCAAGAGCTTTTTTTTTCTGACATCGATATCTGGGACTCACAATCCCAATCTATTTTAGTTAAGCAGTTTGAATGGGGTTTCATATAAGAAGAAAGTTAAACATACAAATAGGCTAGATAGGTGAGTTGAAAGTTGGTTTTCCTGAAAACAAATTGGTTAAGCATAGGCTCAAAGTTTGGGTGAACTAGGAATTTTAATGGGATAGCTTAAGAAAGACCCAAACGGTCCAAGGATCGCCTAAGTCATTTCCTTGGAGTCAATTCTCTATTCTATTTTGCTTTGAGTTTCTCTTGAAAGTAGTTCTAGCATTCTTAACTACCAATCAAGCCACAAACCCAGCATCAATGAGATAGTTAAAGTCATAATCAGTGTGTGGTATGATAAGAAAAATTTTCTAAGGCATGCTAGACTCCCTCATACCAACTTTAAAATAATGTCCATCAAAGAGAATCCTTAATTTTAGTAATGTAAGAGAAAGCATTACAAGCTATTTCATTATTTCCCATTGACATAGAACTTGATCATGCAATATGGAATAGGATCACTCAAGGACTAGGCATGCACTTCCCTACCCCCCAAACTTAAACGAAACATTGCCCTCAATGTTTAAATTTAAAAATTGAAATGGAGAGGGTAATGAGAGACTCCCTGGATCAACCTACTGACAGCTCTTCTTTGCTGGTCCACGGGGTTCTCGGATTGTGATTGTAATGAAAACAAAAAGGTTCATTACAGCATTTATTGAAAAAAGACAAAAGGTAACTAAGAAGATAACGACAGAGCAAAATTTGGAGAAAGAAATTAGCATTCATTCCGAATCATAAAAGAAACAGCCTGTTCATTCCATATACAAGGAGAGTACATTAAACGAGTTTATTACATTACAGCAAAAACAATTCCAATACAAGATCTAAAGACTTGTTTCATTCCAGATTGATGACTCTCCTATCAATCTAAACTTTATTCTATATCCAAAATTAGCTATCTACACTAAAACTCATCAAACTTGAAATTTAAAATGTATGGTGAAGGTATACAATTGCTCAATTCATGCTAAACTTCGACAATTCAAACAATATTGTCCACACTCAACATTCACCATTGAAATTCGCAAAATTCTCCTGGGACAAGCATGCGGTGAATTAACAAAATGAGCATGAAAGTATACAAAACAATTTGAAAAGATAAAAAACTACACTACCAAATTTGTAAACATGTCCTACAAGCCAGATATCATGAGATCTTTTTATTGAAAGCAAGAGAAGACAAAAGAGATATCTCATTCCTCCTGGATCAAAAGGAAATTGAGCAACTTTTGCTATATTACATTTCTATCTTTACAATATTGCAAAGGTGACTCCCCTCCTTCATGAGGGTAGCAGGTGGTTACATCATGCCCTTCGAGTTAGACTTTGTGGAAATAAGCACAATTCCACCTTTTTTCCCAACCTTTCTTAACAAGGCTTCCATTGTAGTGCTTAAGGATGGTTCATAAATTGGGAGTATAAATTCAGCTAGATATTCTAGGTTCAAACACCTCCCTTTATCAGAAATTGGCTCTTCCAATGGAATTGTCTTCCATGTCTAATCAGATTTAAAGGGATAGTACTTTAGACCATCGTTGTACTCTATCCCTTCCCCTAAACTTGCATTATTTTCCATCTCACCCTCTTCAAGGCTTTCATCCTTATGCATTCCCTTCTCAAACTTCCTGCATATGATGAAGTAGCTTGTACAAAGGGAGAACATTAAGGATGGGGTGCGGCAAACTCCCTTGGTCTTGAGAGACCCCATGGTTGGGAGTAGCTAGAAGATGGACATAGATGGACATAAACATTATCATCATAATTATCATAATTCTCATAAATGGAATGATTGAAATATAAATCCATCAACTAAACACACATGCAATCGATCCATGAAACAAGAATCAAAGCAATTTCAACATACAGTTTTTTAATTACTCTAACTAACGAAACTGGCTACAGTTACATGCGAACTAGCTAATTTAAGTTACACTAAGCATGCAACTATTTTAGTCAAATTATAGTAACTCCTCTAAGCTAGATTACAGCTATAGAGCCCAAGGCTAATAGCAGTAATAGTCCCCGACAACAGCGCCAAAAACTTGGTTGGGCCTAAAGGACACTTATAAAATTATGCCCGAGCACAAGTACATGCGTTGTACCAAGTAATATACAGGACGAGTCCAAATCGATCCCACGAGGACTACACAACTTACTAACCAATGAATTATCTACAGCTATATCTAACTACACAATTTAGAGAGAATTGTAACAATATCCTATTGTAAAATAAAAAAGAATATTTACTGTCTAATTACAGCAGTCATTAGTGATACATGCTCACACACTAGACACAAAGTAGATTAGAAGTAGGGGGAAGTGATTTCACGTGATTCAGGGCAGGATTCATGCAATTTAGCTATGTGCACAATTCTACGGCTCGTTAGTGGGTCTGGAATTCCCTACGCTTACCTCTCTCTCGAGGCGATATGACCGTGCCCCTCTCCTTAGCCTGATTTGTCTCTCGAGGTCACAAGTCTAAATCAAGGGCCCATGAATGCTCACCCTAAGGTGACCACGTGTGTCCGGACGCTTTCCTTTAAGTATACCGGCGCACCTCTCACCTGCCCTTGCTGGTCTTACCGCGATTTGGGGATCACACGCAAAGTGGTGGTATTCTTTAGTATTACCTTTCAGTCTCAACGAAATGAAAAGATGACAATGTGGGGGCTGTCAATTTCGTCATGTTAATAGCTTCCCAATGGCCACTCACACTAAATTAAAGATTGATTGCACTATATTAACTAAAACAGCTGAAATTACATGAATCCAAACTCGAAATCACATTGCATCACTCACCCCCAAATGAAGCTTAGCTACACATATTCTGGAATCGGGAAAATCCTGTATCCATTAATATTAAATACATGAAAGGTCTGTATAAAAAAGCTAACTCTGCCTTAGCGGCGAGAAGGCACGATGCCCAAAGTGTGTTTATAATTTATATTTATGGGGGATTAAGGGGAATCGTGGGACTCCTCCAATGGCACTAGGTCTTGGTGCCGAGTGTGGCACCATACGATTCCGCGATGTTACGTTATGTTGTCTTTCACGTTGCCAGCACTCCACCTCTGGCTTTGGTCACTGAGGCGCAGTGCATGTGAGGTTGAGCACTCCGTCGTTGGATTCGGTTGCTGAGGCTCTGAATGAGCAAGGATGAGCGCTCGAGCGTTGGATCCTGACGTCGAGGCGCTGCACCTAGAAGTGTTCTATTGCTTCCAATGCTCCTACACCGACTCGGGCGCCGAGGCATTTGACACTTAACCATTTATTCACTGTTCGCAGCCCCTGTTAACATGATGCCATTGCTTCAAACGTGGCGCCATGTGGCCTAGCCACTCTGCTTCTGCATTTGTCATTCTGATGCTGTGGCTTCAGCTCAGGCACCTTGTGGAGTTATGTGCACTGCTCCTCTTCTATGTAGCATCATGGCTTTCTATCTGATGCAATATAACGCTGCCCCCAGAATTGCCCCAAATAGGGGTGTTTTTAGGCAAAAAATGTCAGAATTGTCTTTTTCTTCTTCTAGTTGGTGTTTAGTGAATATCAAGCACATTCCTATAAAATCAACATCAGAAGTTTCCCTAAAAACACTGGAAAACTTTCCACTAACCATTACCCTATTAATTGCAACTACAAAGAAAATGTGCATTTTGTTCATTCGATGGTTATAAATTAACAAATAATAAATTGCATGCTTATAAACTAATTCACTTTTTATTCTGGCAATTGATTCCCATTTTTTTGAACAAAAAAATGCTTCATAAGGTTCTAGTGATGGTACTCATTTGAGAAGAAAAGCTATTAATTATTTTGAGAAGAAAAGAGAAAGTTTGAGCTGTTAATTTGTTTTTCTTTACAACCAAGCTTTACTTATTTATTTTGAATCTGAACTCTGGAAACTCAACTGCCATTGAGAACAAATGTTTGTTATGAAAGTTTGAGCTGTTAATTTTCTAATTTTAAAATAATATTCTTGAATATCAGGTCATGAAAACTATAATGAAATTTTCTGGTGAAATAGTATGTAAGTGAAAAGTGTGATTGAAGCTAAGTCAAAATAAAACCTTTAGACTTTTTGTATGACATTCACTTCTTAAATATTTTGTTAAATCAAACAGAATTATCATAAATATTTTACATGGCTATTTATCAAATTAAAATTAAAATCCGGTGGTTTTTTAACTAAATATATTACAAAAAAACAAGTCAAGAAATCGTGTATCAAATTTATAAGGAATATACTCGTTAAGAAAGAGTTTCACTAATGTGATCATAACTCAGTTATTTCTTGAATTTTTAAAAATTCCCAATGAAATCCTTCTTCGTTGACAAGTCTTTTTAGAATAGATTGAAAGCAATCAAATGTCATTACATGAATTTCCCTGTAGAACATTGTTTAAAGTGAATTTCATTTTTACTCAAAAATTGGATCACCACTAGAAACTTATTAAGAAGCTCAATAAAAATATAGACTATTTTGTCAAATAAGTCAGTATTTCAAAAAAGAGCATGAAGAAGAAGCATTTGCTAGACATAAAAAGACTTAGAAGAGGAAAAAAAGACTTAGAAGAGGAAAAGCATGGTTTTACATAAGTCTAAAAATAGTGGGGTGTATTCACAAGGGCGAGATTGGTTGATTCACCATGAAGTATCTTTTATGATCTTTTTTGTGTCTTATTTTTTGTGTTGGGAACTATAACCTTCAGTCTTTATATAGTGGTCCATCAGGGTACCCATTATCCCCTGATTGGTCAATATGGGTATCCACTCATAAAGCCTATATCAATTTAGAAGTCCATGGGCTTATCAAATTTGATCACATAATATAAGCCCATTAATATAAATAGCTAATACAATTGTAAATAGTGTAATGTCCATATAGGAAATACGAAATTTCTAACAATCTCCCACTGGACATCACAGTACTCTAAAACCAATTGCATTTCAAATTCCTTAGGCGCGCATCGGTATGCTATTTATCTGTGGATATCTGTTTTAATACAATCTGGTCCATTTCATATATTAGTAATTGAACCACTGCAGCTTTTGTCATATTAATAATCATGACTAAACCCCAATGATCACTATACCAATATACGAAATGACATAGATCAAATATGGATGAGCAGCATGGAAATTACATGTAATGTGATCTCAAATATGTCTATTTCCAACTGGTCCTTCTTTAGTTTTTAATGAGATCAATCAAAAAATCCTTAAATGCAATTCAAATATTGCATATACTAGTTCAAAACAGAATCATAAATCATGAACTTTATTATGCAGATAATCAAACATTACAATGTTTAAAACATTACAATGTTTAAAACATTACATAGAACAAAAAATTACTCCTACTAAACCAAGGTATAATCGAAAATAACACCCATATGAGCAGTATGCTCATGAAAAACCTTAGGTGTTAAGCCCTTGGTTAGTGGATCAGCAAACATAGAGCTTGTCCCTATATGTTCTATGGAAATCTATTTCTCCTGAACTCTTTCCTTAACAACTAGAAACTTGAGGTCGATAAACTTCAACTTCGTTGAGCTTCTATTGTTGTTGGAATAAACTACTGCTGAGTTATTGTCACAATATATCTTCAATGGTCTTTCAATACCATCTACTACTCGTAAATTTGTGACAAGGTTTCGCAGACATATCCTATGATTTGATGCCTCAAAACAAGCTATAAACTCCGAAGCCATGGTCGAAGAAGCTATAAGCGTCTGTTTAGTAGACTTCTAAGAGATAGCTCCTCCGGCCAACATATAGATGTAACCTGAAGTGGAGCGCCTACTGTCTTGGCATCCCGCAAAATCGGAGTCAGAGTACCCAATGATCTCTAAACTGCAGAACTCCGATAAGTGATATGTATTATTTCGTTCTCTTCAAATAGCGCATCACACGCTTTGCTGCCTTCCAATGTTGCATGCCTTAAGTACTCATATATCTGCCCAAAACTCCCACAATAAAATGCTGTCAGGACGTGTACAAACTTAAGCATACATCAGACTCCCTACTACTGATGCATAGGGAATCTTTTGCATTTCCTTCATTTCAAGATCATTGTATGGACACTGTTTAAGACTAAATTTATCTCCTTTCACAAAAGGAGTATCACCTGGTTTACTATCTTTCATGTCGAATCTACTTAACACATTATCAATATAGCTCTTTTGTGATAATCCAAGGATACCTAGAGAACGATCTCTTAGAATCTGAATTCCTAATACAAAAGAGGAGTCACCAAGATATTTCATCTCGAAATTCTTCGTTAGAGATCTCTTGGTTTCATGCAATAAGCCTATATCGCTGCTAGCAAGTAGAATATCATCGGCTTATAAAACCAGAAAAATGTATTTACACCCACTGAACTTGTGATATACACAGTCATCAACAACATTTACCTCAAAACCAGACGAGGTGATGACTTGATGAAACTTGTGATACCATTGACAGGAAGATTGTTTGAGACCATAGATGGATTTCTTTAGTTTACAAACCATAGATTTTGGATCACCCGATACAAAATTTTCTGGTTGAGCCATGTAAATAATTTCTTCAATGTCTCCATTAAGAAACACAGCTTTTACATCAATCTCATGTAGCTCTAAATCAAAATGAGCTACTAGTGCCATTATTATTCTCAAAGAATCTTTCGATGATACTGGAGAGAAAATTTCTTTGTAATCAATGTCTTCTTTTTGAGTAAAACCTTTTGCGTTTCAAATATTCATTGTTTTCCATAGACTTCAACTCATCCTTCATGGCATCAATCAATTTATGAGAGATAGAACTACGCATAGCTTGACAGAAGTTGATTGGATCATTATCTGTTAAACCTATTCCATCCTCATGTTCTTGGAGAAATACGACATAATCATCAGAAATCGTACTTCTCCTCTCTCTAGTGGATTTCCTTAATGGCACTTCTTGAGGTTGTTGAGGTTGTTCTATAAGTGGTGCGTGAGGAGGAATATTAATGTTGTCTTCTATAGGATCAATGTGAGGAATAGTGAGGGGTATTAATACTTGATCACCTTCAATAACAGATTCTTCTTCAAAGACAACATTCCTTATATTTTTTTCTCCCCCAAACTCAACATCCTCAAAAAATCTCTCATTTCCCGTTTCAAAAAATGACAGTAATGTGGCATCATAAAATTTAAATCCTCGAGAGCGTTCAACATAACCACCAAAATAACAGCTTACCGTTCTCGAGTCCAGTTTTCTTTCATGAGGACGATAAGGTCGAGCCTCAACTGGACAACCCCAAATGTGCAAGTGCCTCATGCTAGGCTTTTTCCCAGTCCAAAGCTCGTAAGGGGTTTTGGTAACTACCTTGCTTGGTACTTTATTGAGGATATAAACTGCAGTCTTTAAAGCTTCTCCCCAAAGAGACTCTGGCAAAGAAGAATGATTAATCATACTTCTCACCATATCCTTAAGAGTTCCGTTTCATCGCTCAGCAACACCATTCAAGCTGGGTTGGCCCGCCATAGTGTACTGAGGAACAATTCCACACTCATTGAGGAAAAGTGCGAAGGGTCATGGACGTTGCTCTCCTGATCCATCATATCTACTGTAGTATTCACCACCACGTTCGGATTTGACAGCCTTAATTTTCTTTCCAAGTTGAAGTTCAACTTCAGCTTTGAAAGATTTGAAAACGTCCAAGGATTGAGACTTCTTATGTATAAGATAGAGGTAGCCATATCTAGAGTAGTCGTTTATGAACGTAATAAAATACTGTTGTCCATTCCAAGTTGCCGTAGGAAAAGGACCACATATATCAGTATGTATTAGTTCTAAGACTTCCTTAGCTCTATTAGCACCTAATCTTCTAGTATTAATTTGTTTGCCTTTGATGCATTCAATGCAGACTTGAAAGTCTGACAAATCCAAAGGTTCCAGAATTTCAACCGACACAAGCCTTTGAATTCTCTGTTTAGAGATATGACCTAAACGTTTGTACCATAAAATAGCGGAATTCTCATTTAATTTTTGCTTCGTACCACGAGAACTTGTTTGCAGTATCATATTATATGAATTTATAATGTCAAACATATATAGATTATCAATCAAACGACCAGAACCTACAATAATTGAATTTAGAGAGAGACTAACTTTAAGATTTTCAAATGAACAAGAAAATCCTGATTTGTCCAAAGTAGAAATAGATATAAGATTCCGTCTAAAAGACGGTACAACAAAAGTCTCAAACAAATCCAAATAAAATCAGGTGTTTAACTGTAATCTAAAAGTTCCTAAAGCTTCAACTGCAACTTTATTGCCATCTCCCACAAAGATGAATCTTTTAGCATCACTTGGAGAAAACCCCCAGTGGCAATCCTTCATAGACATGCTTATGTGAGTAGTAGCACCAGAATCCACCCTCCATGTATCCTTTGGTACAAAAGATAAATTAACTTCAGAACAAACTAGAGTAAGAAGCTTACCCTTCTTTATGCGCCAGGTGGCATACTTAGGACAATTTTTCTTCATGTGTCCTGTCTTCTTGCAGAAATAACAGTTAATTTCCGGCTTCTTCAATTTCTTTTGCTGAGGGAACCCTTGAACAGTCTCTTTTGCTCTCTTCCCTTTCTTATTCTGAGAGCTTGTGGCGAAATTGGCACTTTCTATCTTAATTTTGAGATGCCTCTCTTCCTCTTGCACACAGTGAGAAATAAGCATATTCAGGGACCATTTGTCCGTTTGGATGCCATAACTCACTACTAAATGACCAAAGGTTGCAGGAAGAGATATCAAAACTAAGGTCACCAGTAAGTCCTCTGATATCTGTAAGTCGAGTGCCGTAAGTTTCGCTGCAAGATCAGACATTTGCATAATATATTCCCGTACGTTCTCATTCCGTATATATCTGATCATATTGAGTTTACTCACAAGAGTACATGTCTCTGACTTCTCATTCTTTTTGAAATATTGTTCTATCTGGAGAAGGAACTCTTGTGCATTGCACGCACTAAGGGAGCCTCGAAACGATTCCAGAATGGAATGTTTCATGAGCATAACACACAAACGGTTAGAACGGTCCCACTTTTCAATCTTAATCTCATTGAGATTTTCTGGAGTAGGAAAGGTCGCTCTACCCTTAGTGCATAATCTAAATCCATACATCTGAGGCTTATCTCAACAGACTCTTTCCAGATCTTGAAATTCGTCTCACTTAGCATTGGGATGTTAGGGCGAGGAGCAGAAAAATCCATGGCAGTACTGGCATAAACTGAATTGTAGAATGAAAGAAATAATCATACTCACATTAATTTGCATGTCAAAGAATAATCAAAAAATGAATAAACAATCCAAATGGGGACATTATACAAGAAACCTTGCACAACATTAATTTCTAGTCTTTCGACAGAGAAAATTAATTGTAAGTGGTACTCTCCAAGCAATTTTCAAACACTGATGATTAATTTTGCCAAACTGTCTTCCTTTGGGCCAATCACAATTCGGATGAATAATAAAACTTTAGAATCATCACGTATTTATCACCATAGGAATGTCATTATTAGGCCAAACTGCGTCTTCCTTTGGGCCGAACACAGTTCGCACAAATAATTTCACACTAAGCATCTACGTAATTTCAATCAAATCAATTTAGACAACAGAGGTTAGTTGCATTAATAAGGTATTGAGACAAACTCATAAAATTCCCAAAATTATACCATAAAGTAGAGAACAGTGTATTCAACTTATGGTTAAATTTTCATCCAAAATTTCCAAAATTTCGTAATCGGAAGTGGGGCCAGATCCTTATTCTGGTCCGGAGTCGGATCTCTAGTCGGATCCGGTTATCGAACTCCAATCGGACCCAAAGAACCTAGTCCGAACCCGAAATCTGAAATGAATGGTCCGGTTTGCTAATATTTACTTGAACCGGTCCGGCTTAAACCAATAAAACGAACCAGTACGGTTCAGTCTTTCATAAGGATGAATTGGGGAGAAATTGTTTTAGGGTTTCTCCCCTGCGGCCCCCGCCACAGAAAACCCGGTTTAAACTCAAAAAACCGGGTCGATTCACTGGAAGATGAACCAATCTCCTTCCTTAACGGTGAACTGCAGGAGAAACTTTAGGGTTTCTCCTGCCGCCGCCGCACTGTTGCCGCCGGCATTCCGGCCACACCGGTGGCCGGATTTCGTTGCGAAAACGGTCGCCCAGCCACGGACGACCATTTCCACGGTGTAGCCCTCGCCGCACGGCGACGGAAAATCCCTAAAAAACGAATAACGAGGGGAGCTTTTGCGTCCCCTTCGCGGCTCCGTTGCCGACTTTTCGGCCGTCACCATGGCCGGAAAATGATACAGAACCCAATCCTTTAATGCCCAAAGGCCTGAATTTCTCTTATCCAGATGGGGAACACAGAGAGTGAATGATTTGGTTTGTTGGGAACCATAACCTTCAGTCTTTATATAGTGGTCCATCAGGGTACCCATTATCCCCTGATGGGCCAATATGGATATCCACTCATAAAGCCCATATCAATTTAGAATCCACGGGCTTAAAAAATTGGATCACATAATGTAAGCCCATTAATATAAATAGCTAATATAATTATAAATAGTGTGATGTCCATATAGGAAATACAAAATTTCTAACACTTTTGGCTTATTTAGGTGCCACATTTTTGGCGACATCAAAAGCATTGGAACAGGAAATCAACACCCCAAAAATTGGGGATTGTAGGCAGAGAGAACCAGGAAGACCTCTTTTAATCCCCCTCTTGACACAAAAAGGATGTGTAATAAAAAAATGGTAATTTAACGTCAAAAGCGTGAGGTAAATTGTCAAGAAATACGGGTGCATATTCCCCAAATGAAGGTTTACTTCCTTCTCCACCAAATCTGGCACAATATCCTCCAAGCTTCCTTGAGCAGAAGGTATGTTGATATTCTCGTTATTTCAATTTTTTGCTGCATTCTAATTGGTGTCATTTTGGGTTTGTAGATACTATTTAAATTTTGAGTAATGCTAGACGCTCCTAGCAAACACACCCTATCCGACATACATGTTCATCTAAGCCCTTAAAAATATAAAAAATATATTTTTTTTATAAAATCCTATTTTCTAGAGGATAAACCCTAGGCATCAATGGTTTAGATTAACAAGTGTGTGAGATAGGTGCATTGGCTAAGTGCAACTAGCATTATTGTTAAATTTTTTGATCGAAGGCATATAAGTTGATGCTTATCCAAAGATTAATAAATCTCAGCAAATTTAGTTATAGAAGGGATTATTTTGTTGGCTAGAGTGACAAAGAGCAGGTAGAATATCCGATCTCGACCATGACGAAGGAGCCCAGACGTACTGACCTTGTGAACTATTGGAAGAAGGAGGAGACCCTAAAGATGGTGAGAAAAAACAAGGAAAGTCGGGCACAGGTGAAGACCTACCAAAGGACTAAGCCACTTAGTTGTATCTACAAAGCAAAGGTATTAGAATATTTCCTTGTTCAATACATCAATTCTTTGGTTGAATAGTAGGTAACTTAATATTAAGAGTAATGCTATAGCCACTCTGCGAGTGCTTGCCCTCGGCCACATTCTGATGTGGAAGGCTTATGTGGTCATCCACGTCAAAAGCTGACGAAGCATCCTAAAACCCTGTCGGTCTCCCCCAAATTCCCCTCTTTCCACCCTCCAGCTCACTCTCCTGCCCGTGAGCATTCTGCAGAGGATCGTCAAAGCCCGCTCAGGGTCGATAATCATCACTCGGCTAAATCTCTCAACGTCACCGGCTCCAGCGCTGCCGAAAATATGCAGGATCATGAACCCAGCTCCCAGTCCCAGGACTCCGGCGTCTCCCTGTTTGATAATAATTACCACGGCCACCACCATCACCACCTTCTTGGTGGATCTCAAGACGGCTTAAACTTGGACCCTCTCATTTCCCAGATTCAAAACAACGACGTGATTAATTTCTTCAGACAGAGCTGGGAGATTAACTACCCCATACCTGACGCGCAATTACCCACAAACGGGATGGGAACAATGTTCATCATGAAGGACCGAGAGGGAGGGGAGGGAGAGGGATGGAGAGGGAAGAAGGGAGCAAGATGAAGGGAGAGGGAGCAAGACGGAGGGAGAGGGAGGGAGCAAAACAGAGGGAGAGGGCAGGCGAAAGCGAGACGGAGGGAGAGGGCGGGCAGAAGCGAGACAGAGGGAGAGGGCGGGCGGACGCGAGATGGAAGGAGAGGGAGAGACGGATCGAGAGGTCGGGTGGGAAGGAGACAGAGGGAGAGGGCGGGCGGGAGGCGGAGGGAGAGGCGGGTGGGAGACGGAAGGAGAGGGCGGGCGGGGAGGGGGAGAGGCGGGCGGGAGACGGAGGGAGAGGGCGGGCGGGAGGCGGAGGGAGAGGCGGGCGGGAGGCGGACGGAGGGAGAGGGCGGGCGGGAGATGGAGGGAGAGGGCGGGCATGAGGGATGCACAGACGTAAGAGAATCGCGGCCGGGAGAAGATCGCTGCTGGGAGAGATTCGCCGGAGAGATCGCCAGTGGGAGAGAGCGAGGAGGGCGGCGAGAGAGGAGGGCGAGAGAGGAAGGCGGGCGAGAGATGCGGGCTGGAGGAAAGAGGAAATTTTGGAGGAGACCGACAGGCTTTTTGGATGCTTTGTCAGCTTCTGACATGGATGGCCCACATAAGCTATCCACGTCAGAATGGCCGAGGGCAAGAACACGCAAAGTGGCTATAGCATTACTCTAATATTAAAAAGATGAAGGTTACTAAGAAAGGGAATGACTTCTGTGTGTTTGAATCATATATTCAAGTACATAAGAAGAAAGATGAAGGTTACTAAGGGCACTCAGAAGAAATGCGTAAGTTTGTAAGTTCATCGTCTCCTTTGTCATTTTAACAAATGGTGAAATTGTAAAGTCATAAATTGGAAAATTGTGTGCAGATTGAAATTGTTGGGCATCTAAACGTGTTAGACTCTCAGAACCTACAAGATTTGCGTCTAGTTTTTGATGAGGGTGAAGGAATTAAGAGGGGCAGAGGGGGTGGGAGGCTGATGTTGTTCTAAAAGAAATTAATTTTTTCTTACACCCCGTGATTTTAATTTGTTTCATGTTAGTTGTGGTGAGAGAATTTGGGAGAATTGAAAATACAAGAGTTGAATGTAGGTTTTTTTACTTGGTGCTCTTACTGGTTTTACAACAATTGACATATCCAACAAATTCTCGTCTTCTTTTTTGCAAGATAATGATGTCGAAGAAAGATAAGAACAAAGCGAAAGTAGCCTCAGCATCTTATTTATCACCAATTCTTGACATTCGAAATTGGTTTCTAAGCTACACATCTCCAACTGACACAGAAGGTACCCATAGATGTTTTCTTATATAAATGACTGTGGGATTAAGCTTAAGTATGATTCTCCCTTATCATATTGCTACAATAGGCACTTCTGTGGAGTACATAGGGTGGGGGGACTGATGGAGGTGTCAGTGTAAAGGGCATGGGTGCAACAGGTGAATTTTAATTCTTTGAACTTCTTATAGTTTTTGTTTGTACAGTTAGTTCAAATATACTTGTTATAATTATTGCATCATTTTTTAGGACCATCGAAGATAGCGGAACATGTGGCAGTCGCTATAGAGGACATGGAGACCCAAGATCCTACTAACATGAATACCCAATATCCAGCTGACATGGATACCCGAGATCCTGCATTGACATGGGTACCGAAGATTCGGCTGACTTGAAGACCCAAAATTCGGCTAACTTGGAGATCCGAGATCCGACTGACTTGGAGGCCCAAGATCCTGCAGAGGAGGAGACACTTCCGCCAGAGGGCGTTGATGAAGAACCTGAGGTGCCACCATGCAGTAGAGGTTAGGGGCCCACAAGGACGACCTCTTTCATGCCTGGAAAAAAAGGGAAACACCAAGTTGATTTCAGATAGGAGGAGATATTCGTGAAGAGTGGTATTTTGTTCTTCACTTGAATTGGTGTCATAAAACAAAACTGGTATGACACTTGGTTCAGAGCAATGTTGGTATGTATGTATACTAAACAATAGTCGAAATTTATTTTCATTTGTTTTGATGACCTAATAAAGAAATATATTTATATATGCTAATGTTTTGCAGAATCTGTACATTTTTTTTTATGTGGTTGAAAAGAAGTTGGATCATAACAAAGCAAAGCAGTTCCTTATGCCAATAATGCAAAAGGCAATTAGGGACAATAGAACTATTATAAGAAGAAATACTTTGAAGGCAAGAGCGAGGCAGTGTATAAGAAATGTCCTAAGGAGATCATGAAACCAAAATCGTGGGATAAGCTGATAGCCTATTCGAAGGATGAAAAGGTGAAGGAAACGGCTAAAAGAATCAAAATCAATCGGTCCAAGCAGAAGTCTCTTCATTCTCTTGGAACAAAGAAGCTTAGTCGACACTATGAAGAAGATGCAAGTAAATATTTACTTTATTATTTCAATAATTATCTGTATAAGTTCACAATTACTTCATTGTTTGATGGTTTTAAAATAAAGGAATCATAAAGGGTCTGAGTTTAATATATTTTACTCTTGTGGGGCCACATGTCAAGGCCGATGGCACATTTCCTGACGAGACCACACAGGGAAATGTGTAAGTACATATTTCAACTAAATTTGTAAGTTACAATAAATTCATAAGTTACAGTTTTCACACATTTTTTTATGCAGGAGCAAGTACATGAAGAAGCAATTGCTCGCAATGTCGTAGAAATCGCAGGATATGTCTAAGTTCACTTCTGTTTTGGATCATGTGTTAGGTGGTCATCATGGTGCTTATGAGAAAGGGCTTCGTCATGGATATTTACGAGGGAAGGGCACTCATGCTCAAGCAGAGCTAAACTTAACTCAAAACTCCAGACTTCATAACAACAAAATGAAAAATTAAGGGTAGAGATGGATCAACTGAAGGAGAAGGATGCACTACGGGACCAAGAGTTGGAACATTTGAGAGGAAAATTGGACAAAGTTTCCCCTCTCGTAGAAGTTGTCATAGCATTGACACGAGGCCAGATGTCTACTTTCAGAGGTCCAGAAGGTATGTTTTACATTTGTAAATAACTTAATAAAATAGTCCTAAATAACATTTAATTTGTATCATACTAGATAAAAAGCTACAAAAATTCTTTATCTAATTGGAAAGGCAAGGATCAACGTGGAGGAAACTGATCCAATTATGATTGTATTATTTTGTTAGTTTTTCATACATGTTTGCATTTTGATTTTTGAGCATTGTGTAATATGCTTTTGTTAAACATGTACAGTTGCAGCTTATGCAATATTTTGCAAACTGAATTTTGAGCATTATATTATTTGTGCTACCTAATGTTGTCACTTTTGCAATTTGCGAAATTTAAATTTGAACAATTTTTGGATTTTGTACAGATGGAAGACCTTTGTATTTTGGAATTAAGCAGGTTAAATTTGTTTATGAGGTTCTGGGACTTTGTGGTGTAAATGTAGATGTTGTTATGCTTCTACAAATTTTGTGTTATAATTGTGGAATTTTGAATCTAGCAAGTCCAGGATTTTAAAATTTTAAAAGCATTCATTTTCCAGCGGTTATTAGACCGTCGGCGAAACAAAAAAAATTAGAATGAATTTCCGGCAATATTTCAGGTGGTTGTTTTGTGCTGGTATAAATATCGTTTACCGGTGGTTGCTAACAGCCAGAGAAAGTCAATCGTTTTACCGGCAGTAAAATGGCCTTTACCGGTGGTTATTAACCACCAGTAAATGTCTTTTTTCTGCTTGTGTTGGTTTGGAAGAACTATATTTCTTTTTCGTTTAAATGTGTCTCTTTATAAGTTTTTAAATAAAGTACTAGAAAAATAAAAAATAACTACTTAAAAACATTTACAATTGTTAAGCAACAACAAAAACAAAAAAAGCATAAATTCTTCTTTGGGGGGGTTAAAGTAATTAGTACTATATTATGGGCAAGCAAAAAATGATGATTTTAGTTTTTTCATATTAGTTGTGGTGAGAGAATTTGGGAGAGTTGAAAATTCCACCTATTTACTAATGACAATATATAAATTCTTGTTCAAGGCACCAAATTAGACAAGGAGAGAATTCAACGGTTTCTAACGGCCGTGTCACCTCCTTTTCTTGTAGTGAACATAAATAGCTGTTGTAGAAGAATCAACGTGAGAAGTATTTTCTGTTGGAGGTGACACAAATAATGAAAATAATATATATTTCTGTTGAAGAAAGACTTGTCCAAGTTACTGGACTATGCGGCTATATATATATTTATATATGTAGCCCTATAATTATATGTGCCAAGTAGTACTCATTTTGTATAAAACGTGGTTGAGATAGATTGTAATTAGGGTATTTTGAATGAGGCTAGGGAATCTGCAGTAGGTGATTAATTTGTTGAAGGGAATCTGTTGTAGGTGATTTGTTGAACGTTTGTAGCTTGATTAATTTGCAATCAAAGGGATTACCGGAGGGAAATAGAACAGCAAGGGAGGGTGTGTGCGCGTGAGCTGCAGAGAGCGGAAGGAAGATGAGTTCATTGTAATTTCTACACTTGTCATCATATGGAGATGAGGTACAGAGGCCAGATAGCCCAATCAAATCCGCCCAACAGACCACAGGCCACAGGCCGCAGGACACGAGCGGGAGAAGAGGCCACAGCACTCTATCAAAATCCACTTAAGGAGTGGACAAGCATTTTCTAGCACTTTGATATTCTGTTTGGGCTCCAGCTAAGTGCAAGCTCGATCGAGCGCCCAAAAGCGTGTACTTCCCACAAATACATCACCCACTCTCCGCGAAACTCCCACGGTTTCCACCACCCTTAAATACCCGCGCAGAGCGCACGCATGCACCCCTCCACAACACCAACATCGATCGCAGACGCCCCTCGACCCCCCCCCCACTCCTTACTTTCTCTCTCGATCATATTGATCAGCGCGCACAAAAAAAAAAAAACAATGAGCTAGCTAGCTAACCACTTTGTCTCACTCGTAATACTTCGTCCACGTCCCAGTATTATCTTAATACTGCATACACAGCGGTTCCTTCCCTACTACTATTCCTTTGCCATTTGACGTTTTGCCTTTTTGTACACACCCCCACCGAAGAATCTGAATGGCCGACCCGCCGTGCACGATGGGCCCACACGCGTACGGGAACAAAACCGAACAACTGCCATCTTCATCTTCTTCTCGGCTCGTTCCCACCACGACCCGAACCCCGCTTCGCCCCCCTCGAGCGCGATCGCCTCCGGGAAAGCACCCCCTGTATCGAGGAATCCGGTGCCGGAGCGGGAAGTGGGTGTCGGAGATCCGGGAACCGAAGAAGACGACGCGCATCTGGCTCGGCACTTACCCCACCCCGGAGATGGCCGCCGCCGCGTACGACGTAGCCGCCCTGGCTCTCAAAGGCGCCGACGCGGTTTTTAACTTCCCCGACGCCGTTTTCTCCCTACCGCCTCCCGCATCCTCCTCCCCCGCCGACATTCGCGCCGCGGCCGCAGCCGCGGCAGCCGCTAGGCTGCCGAAGCCGACCCGGTACGCCGACGTCGCCGCCGCAGCGGACTCGGAAGTGAATAATTACTACGAAGCGTCCGAGGCGGAGGAATTCGTGGACGAGGAGGCGCTGTTTGACATGCCGAAGCTGCTGGTCAACATGGCGGAGGGAATGCTGGTGAGTCCCCCGAGATTGAGCGCAACGGAAACCGACGAGTATCCGACCAACTACTCCAACGTCGACAGCCTTTGGAGCTACGACTAGCTAGCGAGAGAAGAGTAGTACGTACTATCACGGAGTTAATTAATTAGATATGTACCTATTATATAGTGAGGGAATCTTATCAGTAGAAAGAAAGAAAGAAAAGGAAAGGGGATTAATGGTTAGTTCTTTGTTTTTATCTCCGGTCTCTGCCGGAGTACTACAGCACTACTACTACTATATATTCTCCATTGCGGATCGATGCCCCCACCGATCTTTGTGTCTTCTGTGGGTCGTGTATTGATTAGATCATACACAAAAAAGGCTAGCTTCTTCGCTTCGATGTATATGCGTATATAGGATCGGTGCGAGGTGGATCCTAAAATATTTAGTCAATTTTCCTGGTTTGATTGTTCGCTTCTTTTTTTGTTTTTCATCCAAGTGTTCCACTTTGAAGTTCAGATATTTTTGAGCGGGGGGAAGAGTGTTTGTTAGTTGTTACTACATGATAATACGTTAATTAATTTGCAGAAAGACCACACTTTGTTTCCCACTTTTGAGTTCACGATTACAGCTTGTCTTCTCTAGCCCTTCCGTCTGCGTAATTTTCAAAACAAACTCTGCTTTAGCCATGAGTTAGGTTTAATTCACGGAATGAATGAATGTAGGCAGCTTTCTAGACTAGTACTCACTGCGAAGCAATTATCTTTTTTTTTCTATACTTTCGTGCCATGTGATCAATCCATCTCCGTGTATTTTAAGCAAATGTGAAGCCAACTTATCTTCTTGTACAGGAGGAGATCAACGAGGTGCTGGAAACCCTAAACTGACATAAACCCCTTAATTCCCTCCATTAATAGCAGAACTCTTGCTACAAATCCACTGAATTAGTACTACTGCTGGCGATACCTCGTCTTTGAGGTTTTTGTTCAGTTTAGATCATTTTGAGACTTCAGGATGGATCTAGCTACTTTCTTTCCAAATCTCTCTACATGATCATATCTCTTGTGTTACTAATATCTACCTGCCTTTTGATCTATATATATGCAGTACTACTGGGTACGCCTGCAGTAGTTGGTCACTCCCAGTTTTGTGGCTTTTCGATCCTCATATCTCTTGTGGTACTCCTAGCTGCAGGAGTTCATGACTCCCTTTTCGGCTTTTCCTCCTCGGACCTCTAATGGAGTCAAAGATTAAAAGAAATATTTACAGAGACAGCAGAAGCCAATGCTAGCTAGCTGCACGGTCGACATACATACAAAGTCTGCATCAAGATATATCACATCGCAATGTTAGTTCGGACGTGGTTGAGCCACAGCTTCACATCTAATTGTCACACATTGTTGGACCCCAATACGGAGATGTCAAAGTCCGAACGTTGAAACAACTAAATTCATCAGTACTAGTACATTTAATTTGCAAAATTAAAGATGCTGCTTGTCTGCTTGGCTGGCAATGCTCGACGTTTCCCTTAACATCTAGATATCCTCCTTTCCTCCCTTCTGTTACTGCGGAGTAATTGATCCAGTGACGATGTTCATCAATCTCTTCCTTTAATTTGTTGCCGGCTTCAATATTGGACATTTAATGAACGTCTGAGCTAGTACGGGGTAGACGCGTAGACACGGCGCAGGTGTTGTATTCATGTTAATTGAACTTTCCTTTTTTCTCTAAATGTGGGAAGGATTTGTTTCGATTTAACGAGTCAGAACTAGTCCAATATTGTCGCATCTGAGATTAACTCAATTAACTCATTAAATGGTCGCAGATATATAATGGTCCCTCTTGAGCTGGAAGTAGGAGAGATGTCTGCTTGAGTTTGATATATACACGTTATACAGTACTACAATTCATTTCAAGTTTGGAAGTCGAAATTAACGCATGATCCTTTCACTTTTATCCCTTCTCTCTCATCTCTCCCTTTTTCTCTTATATCTACTATCTCCGTGTCAGTTCTTGCGGCTTCAGCGTGCGTTAACCGTTTTTTGTTTCTGTTTCAATTCTCAAGGGGAGCATTAATCATGGTTTCAACTAAAGCTCTCCTTGTTCCCGATCGACTACTGTTTCTCTTTCTTTACCGTCGATCTGTCTAAGAGCGCGCTAGTGCCCAGGGCAGAGCAGGTTAAAATCTCTAAAAGATTTTTCGGTCAAATAAGTAGGAAAAAGATTCTGGCCGCTTCCTCATCTTTCTCATCATGTACCACAAAGATCGATCGACACATGGCCCTACTTTCTGATTTCTTCAGATTCGGTGAACATTAATCCTTCCATGGATTCTTAGTTTTCCGTGGTTTGAACGGGTTACGAAGTTGAAGACGGCATGCTGTGTCAGCAGTTTACAAATTAATACTAAAATTAACCCAAAAACTGTTCTCCATTCAACTCTTCTTCCTCTCTTGGCTCACGTACGTACCAAATCTTTGGTTGTTTGTGTTCCTGAATCTAGTACGTATTGTTCAAAGCTTAATTGGATCCGTAGTACTTTACAACATGAACTGCGAAGTGATGTGTGAGAAAATACTGTTTTCCTACATAGATGGACAGTGTTTTTGAAGAATCTTGTACGTTTTGTTGAAACTTATAACTTTGGGTGGGAAACAATGATACCATCATAGTTTGATCACTCAAGGTTGTAATTTCCAGTAGAAAATATTTGGTTCTTAGAAAAGCACTGTTCTTCTATAAATTAGTTTTAAACCATCATATTCTTATAAACTACGGACATATGTACGCAGGGATGTACACGGGTAATAAACGGTACGGGTAATTGGTTTCTATTTACCGTTTATTTTTTAAACCCTACCCGTTACCGTCCGTATCTGTTTAGTTCTGTGAAATTGTATTCCGTTTATTACCCGCCGGAAAACCGGGTAATCGGGTAATAAATGGGTAATAAACGGGCAAATAATAAAAAAAAATAAAAATAACAAAAATCCCAAAAAAAAGAGGAAAATTTAAGAAAATTACTAATAAACAGTCAAATACAACACTTTTTTAGAGTTCAAAATATAAGTTACATCACACAAAAATCAAATACAAATATAAATTGTCTCTTACACTTAAAATTGACATTCAAATACATTTAATACTTTAAATTCAAAATTTTCCAACCCAAAAAACCATTTGCACTCCTCAATCTTCAAGAAGAAAGAATTTCATCCTCGTCCTCAGAATCAACTTCAGCCATAGAGTATAATGCACCAAACCCAATGTCATCAATTGAAATAAGATGAAACTATCTCGTGTATTTGTTAATTACTATGTTTATCTTTATATAATTTTTTCTTATGAATTATAATATGTTTATTTTTTGTATGACAATTTTTCACATTTATAAAAATAATTGTCATTTGTATAAAATTTGACATTTGTAAGAAAAATAAAAAATTTTTAATCTTAGATTACTAATACTACCTTATTTAGTTAATTATGAATTTACAATATATGATCTATCCTCTATGACTACGAGTCTATTACTATGATTCTATCACTTTATGAGACAATGAGTTAAAGTCAATATATATTGATTTCTAAAAATTGCTAAAATACAAAAAGATTCAAATTCTCTTCAAACTTTTCATCTTCTCAAATTTTTATAATAAGTGCTAAAAAACATAATAAGGTTATTTATATAAAAAATAAATATTTTATGATTAAACTAAGTAAAAATATAAATTTACTATATTACCCTTACTTAAACAGTAAACAGGTAAAACGGGTTCGGTAGAGCTATTTCCGTTTCCGTCCGTTTATTAAAAGGTAGAGCGGTAAACAGTAGAGCAGTAAACAGATAATAATATTTTATTTCTATTTTGTTCCATTTAATAATCAGTCGGACAGTAGAGCAGGTAATCGGCTCCCGTTTACATCCCTATATGTTCGTATCTATTTTGTGGAACATGCACCTAGCAAGCCATCAGATGCAAAGTAATGAAATGGTAAACAAACGTAAAAATGCATAAGCAAAAGAAAATTTAACCATATATTTTGGAGAAACTTGGCGTGATTAAAGTAGTTATTGAATTATTTCAGACTAATTATCATCTAGAAACACGTAGATAAATTAAGTAGTACAAGAGGCAAATAATAAACACCCCAAATAATTCTAGCTGATATATATTAATAATCTATTTTAAGTAGTACTAATGATACAGCTCTTGTATAGTATTCATGAAAACACTAGTCATCCAATTAAGGGTATTTAACTAATTAATCTACTTATAATTTGGAACAAGAGCAAGGAACCGTATATGCTCCCGTACTTTAGATGTCTCTAAAGAGCTAAGGAAGGCATGTCTAGTATATGATAATATTGATCATATTGTCTATGAAAGCAAACTAATTAAGCACATCATTGAAATTAAATAGGAAATTTATGGATCATTTTATTTCCCAAGGACACGAGTAATTTGCTGCCAGTACTACAAACCATTTTCTAACCGCTGCAAGTCATTAATGGCAATGTAGCTGCTTAATTTCCACAATACTAGCTCGTTCATGTATTACTAGATACAATATGCCACATTATGATTAATACTGATCCATTGTACTGTGACACTTTTTTATATATATATATATATATATATATATATATATACATATAAGGGTTGCTAAGTAAAGGATGCATTAATCAACCTTAAAGTTAAAACTACTAAATTAATAAGTGGAAAGCCATGAGCCAAATGTATAATTAAGTATAATTAAAATTAGATAATATTCAGCTTTGGGACATTCTTCTGATATTAATAAGACTGGTCAATCAATCACTCACCCACTTGCAAAACTTTGCTCACCGTCTTCTCTATTATATTAGTCAATGACTCATCCTCACTCATCCTTCTAATAGAAGTCATTCCTGCAATCAAATCCTATTGGGTCTGCTAAAAGCCAAAGACACTCGATGAAGGGATTCATTTAATCCTCG
Organism: Aristolochia contorta; assembly: GCA_022405105.1. Lineage (NCBI taxonomy): Eukaryota > Viridiplantae > Streptophyta > Magnoliopsida > Piperales > Aristolochiaceae > Aristolochia > Aristolochia contorta. Next base: position 20,742,144 of record CM039665.1, read on the forward strand.
GCGTAGTCCATTTCGTGGAAGGGAAGATCATGAGGTTTCCGTCTCTCCTGACTGGAAATTTACGCTTCTCTTACTCCTAGAATAGTCTGTTTTTTAAGTAACAAATCTCTCTCAAACGGTTCGAGTAGCAAGCTTTTCCGTCATGAAGAGTGCCTTTCTTTGGGACCTAATTTTCCGTGTTTTAAATTTCAAGTCAGAGGTGACGGCATAAGGATAGGGCGAAATTATGCAATTGGGAGCATGGGACCAAAAGCTAATCTGGGATTTTGATTAGACTCCAAGGGAATCAAAGTGTCGGCTTTTTGGTCAAGAAACAGAGGTAGCTAGCTACATGTCGGCAGTTGCAGCTGATAATCCTTCAGAAAACAGAGAAAACTGACTTTATTGACTGGAAGGGGATCGGGGGACCCTCTTTCTCCACAAAACCCTCAAATTGATGAAAACGGTTTTGAGTATTCTTGAATTGAAGCTCTAATAGAAAGACATTATCAAAAGCCTCAGCGAACTGATTGCTGTCTGCTGCCCTCGTTTTTTTCTCTGTTTCTGGACGCGACCCATGAAAAGTCCTTACCCCTGTCGCGCCCGCGCCCCATTCGCTTCGTTCGCGGGACGCGGAGAGATGCAACATTGCCGCTGAACATATCTTGAGTGCGACGCGCCAGGCACACCGACTTTCAGGATGTCCTGAGCGAGGGAATTAATGTTTTTTGTAACCTGAAAAACCATGTCTTCGATTCCATGGCCGTTGGATCATATCGTCTTTCTTTCTTCGGAAGGGAAAGGCCCAGCAGGCCGCACTTTTAAAAGTATCTGCTAAGTTTTCTACTTTATTGCTTCCCACAAGGGATGAGAGAGAGAGAGAGAGAGAGAGAGAGAGAGAGAGAGAGAGAGAGAGAGAGAGAGAGAGAGAGAGAGAGAGAGAGAGAGAGAGAGAGAGAGAGAGAGAGAGAGAGAGAGAGAGAGAGAGAGAGAGAGAGAGAGAGAGAGAGAGAGAGAGAGAGAGAGAGAGAGAGAGAGAGAGAGAGAGAGAGAGAGAGAGAGAGAGAGAAGGGTTTGTGTTTCATCGTCACCGGGAAATCGTTTTGAGTGGATTTTGCTGTGAAATTTGTCGGGCTGATCACGATTATTAATTCATGGCTCCAGGGATTAAACCTAGGGAGATAAAATGTTTACCTAGAGAGAAATGAGAGAGAGAGAGAGAGAGAAAGAGAGAGATTTTTTTCAACACAAAAAAATAATCACCTAAAAAAAATCTGAGAGAGAGAGAGAGAGAGAGAGAGAGAGAGAGAGAGAGAGAGAGAGAGAGAGAGAGAGAGAGAGAGAGAGAGAGTTTTTTTTCAACACCAAAAAATAATCACCTAAAAAAAATCTGAAGCAGAATTTGGGAGTAAACCGAGGGAGATAAATGTGTACCTAGAGAGAAATCAGAGAGAGAGAGTGAGAGAGATTTAACTAGAGAGAAATCAGAGAGTCAGAGAAAGAGAGTGAAAAGGAGAGAGAGAGATAGAGTGAGAGAGGGAGGGAGAAAGAGAGAAAGATTAGAGAGATAGAGGGAGGGAGAGATTTATAGTTTGAAACAGAATTTGAGAGTAAACCGAGAGAGAGAAATATTTAACAATGGAGAAATCAGAGAGAATGAGAAAGACTAAAAAAAGCGAGAGTGAGAGAGAGAGAGGAATTCAAAGAGAAAGAAGTACAAATAAGAAACAGATTTTGATAGAAAGTCAGAGAGATAGTTAGAGAGAAAACCAAGTGAGAGAGAAAGAGAGAAAGAGAGAAAGAGAGAAAGAGAGAAATCCGAGAGAGATAGCGACGAAGTCAGAGGTAGAGAAAGATAAGAGAGATAGAGAGAGGTAGAGAATTAAAGAGTGAAACCGATCTTGAGACAAAACCAAGACTAGAGAGAGAGAGAGAGAGAGAGAGAGAGAGAGAGAGATGAAGATAAGAGAGAGAGAGAGAGAGAGAGAGAGAGAGAGAAGATAAGAGAGATAGAAGATAAGAGAGAGAGAGAGAGAGAGAGAGAGAGAGAGAGAGAGAGAGAGAGAGAGAGAGAGAGAGAGAAGATAAGAGAGATAGAAGATAAGAGAAAGAGAGAGAGAGAGAGAGAGAGAGAGAGAGAGAGAGAGAGAGAGAGAGAGAGAGAGAGAGAGAGAGAGAAGATAAGAGATAGAAGATAAGAGAGATAGAAGATAAGAGAGATAGAAGATAAGAGAGATAGAAGATAAGAGAGATAGAAGATAAGAGAGATAGAGAGAGATAGAGAGAGTTAAAGTCTGAAATAGAATTTGAGAGTAAATCGAGGGAGATAAATATTTAACTAGACTGAAATCAGAGAGTAAGATTTAAAGACAGGGAAATCAGTGAGAGAGGAAGAGAGAGAGAGAGAGATAATGAGAGAGAGAGAGAGAGAGAGAGAGAGAGAGAGAGAGAGAGAGAGAGAGAGAGAGATAATGAAAGAGAGAGAGAGAACCCCGAGAGACAACCGAGAGACTACCTAGAGAGATAGAGACGAAGTCAGATAGAGAGAGATAAGAGTGAGAGAGATAGAGGAAGGAGAGAGAAAACCGAGAGAGAAACTTTTAGAGGGATTTCTACTTTTGAATTCCTATCAAATACAGAAATCGGGATAACCAAACACGTATTAACCAATTGCTGTTAATTAACACATCGAAAGTGAAACAGATTTCGAGAGAGTGAAAAAACAAGAGAGAACACTGAGAGTTTGAACTTGAGTGAAAACTTAGAGAGTGAAAAAGAAGAGAGACAAAATGTAGAACCAAAAATAAAGAGTGGAACAGATATTCAGAGATAGGTAGAGAATTAGAGAATGAAACACCATTGAATATCATTCAACACATATAATTAAACACCATCAATACCATTCAATACATCACCATCGATAGCTCATACACTGAAATAAACACATCCACCATCGAATTAAAAATCAATCCATGACATTGTATTCTAATAACAATACAACAACTGAATTATAAGAAGGAAAGTTTACTAAAGAGGGAAAAATATCATTCAACTCATCCACAATACATCCACTATTGCACTCAGAAAATATTAACATAGAGTTCCTCTAAATTAAGATGGAAATCAAACACTTTAAATATACACTTACTTTATTTTCCCGAAACCGAAAGGTTCTCCCTTCCCCCAGCTGGGTGGCAGATCCCAGATTGATATTTCAAACCACCAAAACGAAATTTAGAACAAAGAAAAGTTTCAGACTTTCTGTACTATATATATCAGAAAACATTTGGTGGAAGCAAGAGGCGAGGAAGTACAAAGAACCTCGTCCATAGTTTTGAGAACCGAAAGCAAAACCAAAATACAAAGAACTTTCGTCGGTGGAACGCTGGGGGAACGCCGGAATTCCTTTTCCCGTGCTGGTGTCCTTCGGCGAGTTTCGTTGAAGGAAAGCCAGGGCAGGGGAAGACAACGCGCACCGTTACGCGCATCACGCGCGCTCGCGTCACGAGCGTAATGCTGCACTGGAACTTAGGTCCCGATTGAAATCGGGACCAAAGTTCCTGTATGGACCTCTTCCAAATCCGGCCCAACTGCCGGATTTCCTTCCGCCGGCGGTTGGGTCGGTTGAAATGAAATACCACCGACTAGTTAAGTATAACTGTCAGCGGAAGAGAACTCGGCCGACGAAAAAATTTCGTCCCGTCGGCAGAGTACTCTTTTATAGTAGTGACACCCTCCCGCAAGTTCGAGGGGGAGGTAGCACATTGAGCCTGGTTCTCATATGCTCAAACCATGTATGATATGGATGTTTGTGAAGATGTCGGCCGTTTGAGAGGTGCTGGATATATGTTGTACTCAAAATACACCATTCGCTATTTTTTTTGCAAATAAAGTGAACATCAATTTCGATGTGTTTGCTACATCCATGAACAACTTAATTAGATGCCAGAAATATAGCACTGTAGTTGTTGCAAAATAAAACTGGGGGATGCAAGAAATCGAATGTGCAGGAACTTCAATATATGTACTGTCAACAAATCTTCAGTGTTGAGAGTAGCGAGGGCTTACTCTACTTCACAACTCAAACAAGAGACTGTTGTGTGGCGACCAAGAGATAAAATTGCGGCCCAAGTAAATTACGAATTCAGTAGTAGAGAGACGACTTATGAGACACCCTGCCCAATCAACATCGGTATATCTAGAGAGATTATCCGTAGTCAGAAGTCTGTTTTAAATATCGCTGAATCCTTTTAGCCACCTAGAGATGAGAAAATTGTGGCGACTTTAAAAACTGACAGAGGCTATTGATTGAATGAGCAATGTCGGGTCGTGTTAATGTTAAGCGTTGAAGACTGCCCAAATTTCGATGATAAGACGTGGGATCGCTTAATAAGTTGCCATCTTCTTTGGAGAATTTGTTACTAGACAAAGGAGTTGAAATGGGTTTTGTTGTGCCCATGCCATATGTTCTGAGAGGATCAACTGTGTACTTGCTTTGGCTGAGAAGAAAACCATTCTTGTGTTTGAAAGCATCTATGCCTAGAAAGTTGTTGAGAAAGCCGAGATCAGTCATCTCATAGGTGGTTTGATAAAGTGATGAATGACAGCGTCTGAGGAACCAATGATAATTATATCATCTATGTAGATGAGAAGCATGATATTAGTAGTGTCGTGATGATATGTAAAAGTGACGTGCCATGGGGAGATAACCGGAATCCGGATTGAAGAAGGAAGGAGCTGAAACCAGAGTATCAAAGCCCTCAGACTGTTGCATGTAGACGGTTTCTTCAAGGTCACCATTGAGAAAGGCATTTTTCACATCGAGCTGCCGGGAGGGACCAACGGAGGGAGACAACACCAATAAAAAAATACAAGCCTATAAGTTTCATCAATATATACTGAAATATATGCTAGTAATAAAAAAATGCTCTGAAAACTAAGCTAATGTAAATTTATATTCAATTCATATCTATTCACCCTCAAGCCAACACCAAGCTCTCTATGCACCTACACACAACATCATTGTGAGAGTTCAATTCCTGAACATCTCCCACCCCTGGATAATGGCCTTATAATAATGTTTCATCTCGTTCATCACCATCATCAGCATCAACCAGTGAGACCTTGTAAGTGTCTTTCGATCTCCATCGACAAACCGCACTCCACTCTGGCTTGATCAAGTCTTTAGAGTAGAACACTTGATGAGCTTGATATGAAAAGATGAATGATTCATCTTCAAAACTTCATTTTGCTGTATTCACCAAAGTGAATTCACTTTCATCAATAGCAACAACACTTCCGCCCCTTGAATGGGCGACAATATTCTCGAGTTCACTGTAAGAGCCCATAATAAATTCCACCCCTTTTGCCTATTGTTGCAACACAACTTTTCTATTTTACGTCCATCTTGTCAACGAACATTGTCTTAAAATTGTATCCATTCACAAAAAACCCTATGTGTGAATTAACATCATATTTTGAACCTTGTGCAGGTGAGCTATCGTTCTCCAAACATTTCCCCTCTCTCGATTTTTTACCTAAACAATTGAGAAAAATTCACCCATTATGTTCATCTGCAATGATTAAATATTGTTATTACGAGAACACATGTCAGTAGTACTTATGTGTGCTTTAATCCACATCACAAATTGGGTATGTTGTTCCTTTTGTGCCCAAGGCTCGCTCCATTGAGGGTGCAATCGTTAAAAAAATCTTTATGCTCCCTACTACCATTCAAAAGATATTAAATGAAATTGCATTCCTTAGATAATCTTAAACATATAAAGCAACTATATCCACAATTTACATCAAGTATTGTTGCACTTTTGGGCTGTTGAATAAGATAACGAGTTGACCCGACATGCTTTCTTAGTTATAACTCGATATGGCCATCCCACCCTGAACGGTCCCTCATTGTTACGAATTGGTCTGTTTAACATGGAGTTCATTCCATCAATATATCTTGTGTAGAAAGCGGTAACTTCTGTTGGGCGCAAATCGATCTTATAATAATTTACCCATAAGCAAGTGCTCGTGTCACCACAAGTAATAATCTGGAAAGTCTGGTTCGTCTGCTAGGGACTGTAACTACATACTAATAATAAAGTACTCAACAACTATATCTAACTACCGAAATCAGCAAGAAATGCAACAAGTACCTAATTGCATTAACTACAAAAAGACATTGAAATCCAACGTAAAATGAAGTTTGCTTATAACGATACACGCACACACGATGTAATGTGATATTTGGTAAGGATACAAGTAATTTCAGTTCATATTTAGTGTAATCAATCTTTAATTTAGTGTCATTGACTGTTGGAAAGTTTTGTGCACGAGGAGATCGCGACCTCTTAGTGTAAATTTGATGTCCTTGTTGAGCCCAAGAGGGTTTTTTGGGATAGACACCCATCAACCAACGTGTGATCCCTAAATCGTTTGTGTTCTATCAGTAGTGGGTGAGGGGTGCGCTGATGGACTTCGTGTGAAGGGTCCGGACACACATGGTCATGGTGGCAACGGTGATGGGCCTTTGATTTAGATCCATGACCTCAAGAGACAATAGGGCTTTGGAGGGAGGCACGGTCATAAGGCCTCTAGAGAGGGTTGCATGTTCTGGATTCCTCGATCCGTAAACGAGCAAAAGAATTCCACACCCATCTGAATTTGCATCAACCCCCCAATTATTGTATGAAGTCACTCTGCCTGACTCCATTCTTCGAGCCTCCATTCGTGCGTTCGAGTACCAATCTAGGTAGACTTCGTTTTTAGTAGGATTAGTATCTTTTTGTGTAGTTTATACAATTAGGTACTCGTGAATGTTTCTTGCTAAATTCGATAGTTAGATATAGTTGAAGAGAATTTATGTGCTAGTGAGTAGTACTAGTCCATGTGGGATCGATCTAGACTCTTCTAGTATATTATTGGGTGTGATACGTGCGCTTGCGTACGAGAGATTTTAGATAGAGTTGTTATGCCCAATCAAGTTTTTGGCGCCGTTGTCGGGGACTAGTTTAACTACTATTTGCACTAGAGTCGATAACTGTAATATAGCTTAGACAAGGCATTTATCAAAAAAAAAAAAATAACAACAAAAACAAAAAAAATATATGGATGTCGAAATTGGTTTGATTGTTGTTTCATGGATTGATTGCATGTGTGTTTAACTCGTCCTTATTGGTCTCCCTCTGTGCAAGCTACCGCCTCATATTCATCATGGGAGTTCCCCTTTTGTGCCACATGAATTGTGTAGGGGTACTAATCCATATTCATCATGGGAGTATAATTCAATGTACATGTCTATGCCAGATCAACATAGACCACCTTTCACTCCAAACCTATACCAAACCCCGCACCATCAATCACTAGAGCATGTTGTAGATAGTGGTTTTAGTTGGGAAGAATCTGATTGGACATACCCACCTTCTATAAATCCAACACCACTACCCCCTTTCCAAATGGAAACCCATGATCCATCATAAGTACAAACTCGCACAACTTTATTAAAACAGAGAGACGACTCTCTTAAAACCAGAGTCTCAGATAGATGGGTTATCTAAACTCCTCAATAACATTAAGGGTCAGCCTATAGAAAGTCATAGGGAGCAAAATGTTGATAATGGGCCCTCTTAGAACAAAGAGCCCCCTAGGAGTGTGAGCCACAAGGAATTAGAGGAAGCACCAGTAGAGAACCCAAAAGTGAGGGATTGTGATAATATGGTTTTTGCGGAATTTGAAGAAATTCAACTTTATGACGCAATTTATGATGTCTCACCCCAATCACATTTTGAGGAATCCCTTAGTGGTTCAACACATGGTGGTTATATAGAAGTTGACCAACACTTGAATTTTGAGAAGGGAATGCTACAAGATGAACTTAAAGAGGGTGAGATGGAAAAGAATGCAAGTTCGGTGGAAGGGGTAGTGTATAATCATGATCTAGAGAACTATCCCTTTGAACCTAGTAGGACTTGGAAGAAAATTCAATTTGAAGAGCCAATTTCTGAGAAAGGGAGGTATTTCAATCTGGAACATCTAGATGAATTCATTCTGCCAATTTATGAACCAACCTTAACCACTATAGTGAAAATCTTGTTAAGAAAGCTTGGGAAAAGAGGGGATATGTTTTTTATTTCCGCAAGATCATAATTGAAGTGCAAGATGTGACCACCTGTCAGCCTCATGAAGGAGGGGAGCCACCTTTTCAATATTGTAAAGGTAGAAATGTAATAAAGCAAAAGTGGCTCAATTTTCCCTGTTATCAGAGGAATGAGATACCTCTTTTGTCTTCTCTTGCTTTCAATAAAAAGATCACATGATTTTTAACTTCTTGGACAAGTTTGAAAATTTGGTTGTTTAGTTAGTTTGAATCTTAAAAGTTGTTTTGTGTCCTTTCATGCTCATTTTTGTTAATTCACCACTTGTATGTCCATGAGAATTCTTTAAATTTTGATGGTGAATATTGAGTGTGGATAATTGTTTCTGAATTGTTGATGTTTAGGACAAGTTAGCAGTAGAATTTGGTAGTTAGCATCATTTGAGCAATTTTATGCTTTCACCATATGCTTGAAATTTCAATTTTGAGAGATTGAATGCTAAATTGGTGAATTTTGAGATTGTTTCATCATTTTTAAGTTTCAATAGTTTATTTTGGATATAGAAAAACGTTCACAGTGATAGAAGAAAGTCTGAAGTCAAATATCACTTCTCTTGAAATATCTGCATCTCCAAAAGGGCGACGTCGTGGCAGCCTAACTGGCGCCACATGGTGTCAACGTGACGCCACGAGAAAATTTTTGTCGCCACACAACGTCAAGATGATGCCGCAAGAAGTCTAAATGAATCCGCACAACCCCTCATTATGGAAAAGAAGTTAAAGTGGCTGGGCACCACGTGAAAGGGCTCGATGCCACCCAGCATCGAAGGCTTTTGGGTATAAATTTTAAGGCCTTGGCCCACTCAATGACACTTTGTGTCGACTTGAGCCGACGACATCAAAAGCAAACCTTACGAAATCCTAGCCTTCTGAACTTGAGGAAACTTCATTTCGAGCCAAATGAAAGAGAAATCTTTACGATTTCACCATCGATTCACCCAAATTTAAGTTTGCCACACCCTATTTCATCTATTCCCTCAAGATTTTTGCATTTTTGAAGGATATTTTTGCGATAATCAGTTCTGTCGAGGCTTTTTTCTCTTTCGAAAGCAATTTTAGAGGTAAGTATCTTTGTTCTCATCATCCATTGTGCTATTTTTGAGCTCAATAATTACCACGGTGAGGGAAAAAACCCAGAAGAATAAAGGGAAGAGGCCAATGGGGAAATTAGATGAGAGATATCTAGCGGTAGGAGCGGCAAAGAGAGGGAGACAAAATGAGACTATGAGGGTGTTGATCTTTGGGAGGGGTTTTATGTTGGATGATAAAGACAAGACATTCATTCCAGTGGTAGTGGCGAGGGGTTGGGTAAAATTCTGTGCTCACCCATCACCCCCAGTGATTGGCATGGTTCAGGAATTTTATGCAAATGTGGCAGAGGCCAGAGAAGAGAATATTGAAGGAAAAGTGCACAGGGCGTGCAGGGTACCCCAAACATTGGTGGCGTACAATAGAGAAGCGGTTAATGCCTACTACGACACACCCAACCTCAGAAATGCGTTAGCTCGATGAGGAGGTGTTGGAGACAATTTGTGATCACCTGACAGAGTGGGTGCAGGCAGCAAATCGAACGTACCTGCACTTCAAGAGGTCCGAACTCTTGACAAAGACATGGACGTGGTTTTACTTCATCTGCATCCGCCATCGTCGCACACCTCAGACGTTACGATTGATCGGGCATACTTATTTTATGCCATTTTGAGAGGAGTGCCAATCGATATCGAGAGAATCATATACATGGAGATAGACTGATGTGGCATGATAATCAGGACTGGGATCTATTTTCCCTCCTTGATCACAAAGTTCTGTAGAGCCGCTCAGGTGCGCTACCCATTAGAGGCTCAATTGGCAGAACAAGGAAATCCGATCCAGCTGCTGTTCATTGATCGGATATGACACTAGGATTACGACAGTAGGATGACATGAGACGCCCTCCATCATAACAACCTTCACAGAGTGCACCATAGCAATGACAGTTATCCTATGCTCAGCAGATGGAGCAGCTGCACCACCAGGCCAACAACCTTACACGGGTTGTTAGACTAATGTCGAGTACATCACAATGGTACATGGGTGGTGTGCAGCACAGAAGACCTCTCAGCTGAGAGGATTCACCGAGCATCAAGAGGAGCGGAGAGAGAGTGAGGTGAGTGATAGTGACTTCTAGATAGGTCATTTTGTACACGAGTCATTGTACCTGCATTTTATTGTTTCCTTCATATGATAATGACTTATTTTATTGGTTGTAATCACTTGACTTTTGAGTGAATGAAAAGACTACCTCCATCATGGTTATGATTAAAAATTTCTCTCCAAATGAATTTTGTTACAATATTGAAGTTATCTTTATCTTTTCAATAAATGTTTTTACAGACCTTTCAGTTTTGCATTTGAAACATCATACCAAGAGCCCCAAGGAGCATAAAGAAGAACCAAATGCAAAGCACAACCAGGGAGTCCTCACCCACTTTATATTTCAATTTTTCAATTCAAACATTGAGGACAAGTTTGGGAATAGGAGTAGCATACTTAGCCTTAAGTGATTCTATTCTATCTTGCATGATTGAGTTTATGTCAATGTGAAGTGAAGATTTTTAAAAGTGCAATTATCTTTTACATAGCCAAAATTAACTATTCAACTTGATGGCCATTAGTTTTATGGTTGTATAAAAGAGTCTAGCAAGCCTAAAAGATTTTTTTATTTCACAAGTCACACACAAACTCGCTAATATAGATATCTCATTAATCCAAAGAGATGAATTTGGCCATATTTGGACCATTTGGGCCTTTGAAGCCATCCCATGAATAGTCCCTAGCCACCCAAATTTTGAGCCTAAGAAAACTAAAATTTTCTATCTACCCGTTTTCAAATCACCACCTTAGCTTACTATTTTTTAGCTTTATTCTTGCATGACTCGTCATTCAAATTGCATAACTGAATCAGGTTGGAATTGAAACTTCCAAGGAGCAATGAGTGAAAGCAATTTGAGGGTGGACAAAAATAAAAAACATCACTTGAAAAGCAAGTTTTTTACATATAGTTAGTCAAACATAAAAAAGATGACTGATCCATTGCCACAAAAGCCTTAAATCCTCAAATTAAGGTGTGATGTGAAACATTGGATAGAAATTGGCTAAAGCTTATGTTTGGCGGTTAAGTTTTGCAAAACGATAAAGTTTCATGATATACCTTTTTTACTTACCCACGTCCCTAGCCCCAACACAACCGCGAAATGTCCTAACGATCTTAGGATCATCTCTCTCGATTAGTGGAGAGTGGATTTTGAAATTAGCTTATTGAATTTTAGTAGAGAGCTCGTAAATGCATGGGAAGTGGACTGATGGAAAGAGCATGAAATGAGAGAAGCTATAGAAGTAGTTAAGTTTTGGGGTAAGCTCTAAGTTTTTTCAGGGGAGTGAACACTCTTAAGAAGACCATTCAATAAATGAACCATCAGTTGGAATTTTAATTCTTCTTTTGTAAATTTGAATTGCATGACTACTGATCACGTTTTGATCAGCAAGATTGAATGCTTGGCTTTCTGTATGAAGGTCTTTGCTTGAGGACGAGCTAACACTTAAGTTTGGGGTATTTGATTAGTGTAAATTATGTTGCATTTTTATGCCATATTTCATAATGAGTTGAGACCATTCTAACTTACTTGTGGTGTTTATTTGTAGGTTCAAATCCCAAAATGAGGAAAATACCAAGAGGAAGGAGCTCAACTGAGAAATTCTTGGCAAAAAAACACCCCACTTTGGAGCAATATAGAAGCCGGTGCCAAATGGTGCCAAGAAGGCGAGAACAGCATTGTGTGTTATGCCAGAGTGGCCGACGCCACATGGTGCCAGCATTGAAGCAGCTGCGTCAACCGATGGGGTCTGCGAGTGCAGAAAATGTCTAAGTGCCGAGGGCCTTGGCACCTGACTCAGTGCAGGGGCTCTAGGAGCAGAAATTCTTTTCTGGGTTTAGTGCCCCGATGCCCGAACTCAGCGCAGGGGTTCCCATCTTTTTACATGAGCTCCCTGACGTCCTGATCCAGTGCAAGAGCACTGGCGGCAACTAAGGAGTACAAAGCGCATCACCACAGTATCATGTGGCACCTTGATCGGTGCTAAGACATGGCACCACGGAACATTTCCGACGCCACTTGGCTTTGGATCACTTAGGGCACAAAAAATTAGCGAAATCTCCTGGACTCCAGTATAAATAGGAATTATAAATTCTCTTCGTGCATCGCGCCTCCGCTCCTGAGAGGCTGTTCAAGTTTTGGAGGAAGGGAGAAACCCATTTGAGGAGCAAGGGAAGGAACAATGTGTAGATTGGAAGTTGAAGGGAAGCTTCTTCTCCCTCTTTTATCTCTTTATATCCATTTTATGTGTGTTTTCTTAGCTACTTTTCTTTGTATGTATTCAGATAGGAATTTTTCCCTCATCCTAACTTAGTACCCTTAGGAGGGTGTGATGTAATGTGATATTTGGTAAGAATTCATGTAATTTCAGTTCATATTTAGAGTTATCTTTCTTTAATTTAGTATGATTGATTGTTGGGAAGGTTTGCACACGAACAGATTGATGACCTCTTACTGTAAATTTGATATCCCCGTTGAGACTGAGAGGGTATTCTGGGATAGACACCCGTCAACCAGTGTGTGAGCCCCAAATTGACTGTGTCCTATCAGTGGCAGGTGAGGGGTGCGCCAGTGGACTTCGAGAGAAGGGTCTGGAAACATGTGGTCAGGGTGGCAAGGCTGATGGCTTTGATTTATACCCTTGACCTCGAGAGACAATATGGCTATGGAGGGACGCACGATCGTAACGCCTCCAGAGAGGGTTGCGCATACTGGATTCCCTGATCCGCTAACGAGCAGTAGAATTACGCACCCAATTGAATTTGCATGCATCCCCTAATTATCATATGAAGTCAGTCATCCCGCATGCATGTATCAATCTGGGCAGAATTTGTTTTTACTAGGATTAGTATCTTTTGTGTAGTTTATGCATTTAGGTACTCATGACCTTTTTTTTTACTAAATATAGTATTTAGATATAGTTGTAGAAAATTTATGTTCTAATAAGTAGTACTAGTCCCTGTGGGATCGATCTTGACTTTTCTAGTGTATTACTTGGTGCGACAAGTGCACTTGTGTACAACAATTTTATATAGAGTGATCTGCACCCAACCAACTATGCAATACAAAACCAAAAGGTTCAGTAAAATCATTTGTTCAAGAGATCAAAACTAGTGTTAAGCTAATTAACAAAAAATGCATTGGAGAGAGAAACATTGTAAACTAAAGCCATGAAAGAGAAATCTCGTCATTCACTCAAACGTTAGAGAGGACATTAAAGAACATTTTTCATGCATCAGCACAAAATTGTCGAGATAATAATAATGATTTGTTTTCACCTTAGGATATATCAAAACTGAATCAACTATTCTGGGTGCAAAAAACTGATGACTCTCTTGACCACTCACTCTACTCACTCTCACTCTTGTCGCTATCATCCATGGACGACTCCTCCCTTGTGGGATGTAGATTTGGAGAGTGGTGGGATGGGAACCCTCTCATCTGAGATGGGATTAGAGATGCACACCATGTGTGTACCTCTCGTATGTACCCCATACCTCTCGTATGTACCCCATATGATAAGCCAACACCTGTGTGATGTTGGTGGTCTATTCCTGCATGCTGGTTAACAATTTTTGGACCGTCAGCTGAGGTGGCTCTCGCTGTGGTGGCACAAAGGATCCTACATTTTTCTTAGGTTCCTCCCTTTTTTCTGCCCTCTAACAGACATGTCTCTTGGGTTCTTCCCTTGTCAGGTTCTTTCCCTTGTTTTTCTGACTTGAAGACTTTCCTCTTTCCATTCTAAATACTCTTGAACTCGGAAATAACCCAAATGGAAGGAAGAAAGCTTAATAACCTCAAACTTAGAGCTATAAACTCGAAAATATTTTCGGCTGAATTGATTCTTGCCAAAATTTTCTTCCAAAGTGTGAGAAGCTGAAGGGGAAAGATGAAAAACGTCTACGGAAACTCGAATCTGATGAATCCGAAATTGAAATTGGAAAGATTTCGCTTCGATTTGTCTCTGAGAGGGATATTTGGAGTTTAGGAACGTAGGGTTTCACCGGGATTTCTCTTGATGCCTTCGGCTCGATTCGACGCTTTGTGGCATCAAACGGGTCGAGGGTTTATATTTTTTTGTTTCAAATAACTTCGGCTTTACTGCGCCAACCCTTTTGCTTGGCGTCCAGCCACTTAAATCCTTTTCTGTACGTGGTGCCGTGTAGCTCCTATTTATTTCTCACGGCATCATTTCGACGTTGTGTGGTGCGAGCCATGCTGTTGTGGTATCACCCCTTTGGATATGAGAATTTTTGAATATTTTTGGAGTTTTTAGAATTTTGCTTACTCCCATCGTGCTGAACTTGATTCTATCTCCAAAATTGGCTACCTAAACTAAAATAAATCAAGAAATCTCCAAAATTGGCTACCTAAACTCTCAGAATTGAAATTTTAACATGCATGTTGAATGTATATAATTGCTCAATTCATACTAACTATCAAACTTCTACTCAAACATGCTTCACACAAGTTAAAAACTGAATTCAAAGCATGCAACAATAAAATTTAATCAAACCAAACTTTAGAAAAGTGTAAATCTATTCTTTCCAAAAACATTTTACTTACTAAGCATGACTTACCTCCCAAGAAGGACCAAAGTTTTAAGTTTTTGGTAAGACTTTTCGTACTTCATCCAGGATATAAAAGAGAGTTGGAAGGGACATTATTGTTCACAACTTGTCCCCTCTTGCTCACTCTCTTCCCATTGACCTTTTCAACAGAATCGAGAAGGTTATTGGGGGTGATGGCTCTTTCTTTTTCATTGCTATTTTTGGTGGAATGCCTAATCTGTCTTCCACCATCTTTCTAAGTTCTCTAAGCTCCTTCTCCCTAAGCTTCTCACGCTCAACTAATTTTGGGACTGAACTCATTCCAACTCCTTCCTTAGTGGTTTCACACCACTCATCCTTATTTAAACACCTCTTTTCCACATAAGGGGAATTTCCTTTAACAACACAAGGATTGAAACCTTTTGATGTGGTTCTACTTTTGAAGACCTCCCTTGCCTAGTCTAAAGGGTGCTTCACCCTTTGATTTCTCTTATTGTCTCTCTTTATGGCTTGTGGCATGTAGAAGATGATTTCTTTGCCACTGGCTGATCTCATGGTATTGTTCCCCTCAACTACGTCAATGATTGTTCTTGCAGTTGCTAAGAAGGGCCTGCCAAGATGAGAGGCATTTGTGTCCCCTCTTAAATGTCAATTACCAAGAAATGAGCCGGAAAGAGAAGCTCATTCACCTTGACTATGACATTCTCCAGAATTTCCCTTGGGTAGCAGATTGAACCATCAACTAGCATAATCTTTACAGCCGTGGATGGAGGTTCACTAAGACCCAATTCTTTAAATAAACTAAATGGCATAATGTTAATACTATCCCCTAGATCACATAATACATCATTGATCACATGGGTCCCTATGGCACAAGGTATTGCAAAGTTCCTAGGGTCTTTTACTTTGGGAGAGCACTTCTCTCTCCAATTACTAGTTCCTTCCTCTCTATATGCCTTCCACTCAGAATTGTCCAGTTCATACTCTTTTGGCTCCTTGCATCTGGCATGGATGAATCTCTCTTCTAATTGCTCAACTATGGGAATATCAAGGTGAAATTTGTTGAAAAATTCAGGTGGCTTTTGAGGCTCAAAATCCTCCTCTTCAAATTCTCGTTCAACAAAAGGTGGTGGCCAAACCTTCTTCTTA
This sequence comes from Aristolochia contorta, assembly GCA_022405105.1. Lineage (NCBI taxonomy): Eukaryota > Viridiplantae > Streptophyta > Magnoliopsida > Piperales > Aristolochiaceae > Aristolochia > Aristolochia contorta. Next base: position 20,758,109 of record CM039665.1, read on the forward strand.
CCTAATTCCTCTTTAATTTTCCAATTCAAATATTCTTCATTTTTTGGCTCCAACACAGGAGGAATTTAGTTTGGCTCTTCAAAACTTAAACGTTTATGGAGCTCTTCTTCAATTCTCCAAATGGGTGTTGATTGGAACTCATTGTCCAACTCTCCCACTTCTTCATATAAATCATTCTCTTAAATCTCTACCCACTCAAAGGGAGATATCTTAGAATGATTCTCTTCATTCATTTATGAGAAGGAGAAACTTGGCTTTGCTCCAAATAGATGGAATTATCTTCATATTCTTCTTCTTGAGTGATCTCTTCATCCACTTCTTCCATCTCGCTTTGTTCTTGAGCCTTCCTTGTCAACACTACATTGCAACGCTCCACTTCTTCTTTGTCTTCTTTCTTAGGATTCTCCACCGTATCACTTGGGACTCCTTTAATTCTTTCTCTTATGGCCTTTGCCGATTGTCCCATTTGGATTTCAATGTTCCTAAAGGAAACATCATGGTTCTGAACCATTTTGCTCTTACCTTTTCAATTTGTGGCTGATTTTGAAATCTGCCTGGTTGCCCAAAATTCTGGAAGTTACCTTGATTCGGAGCTGATGCACCCCCTTGGTTATTTCTCCATCCGAAGTCTGGATGGTTTCTCCAGCCGGGATTATAGGTGTTGGAGTATCGATTGTTCTGTCCTTGTCTATTTTGGGTGTACTGTACACTTTCAATAGTGGATGTACAGACCTCAATCCCATGTCCAACACCACCACATAGCTTGCAGCATACAAATGGACTCTGTGCCGGTTTAACCTCTAAGGCAGCTATTTTCTTCTCCAAAGCATCCAACTGAGCTCTAATTGTGGTGTTGCTGTCTACTTCATACACTCCAACCGCCTTTCTAGAATTGGTGCGCTGATCTGGTGTGCTCCTTGGTATTTACGTTTTCCACTGGTGGCTATTAGCTGCCATATTCTCTAAAAGGTTGTACGCTTCATCAATCTATCTGTTCATTAGTGATCCTCCCACTGCTGTATCAATAATTGCCCTTGTTTGGTTTTGCAGCCCATTTAGAAGGTGTGCACTTGTGACCATTGAGGAATGGAGTGATGAAGGCACTTCCTTAGTAACTCTTTGAAACGATCCCAAGCCTCATAAAGAGATTCTTGATGCAATTGCATGAATAATTTGATGTCATTCCGCAATTTCACTGTCTTGGTTGGAGGAAAATACTTGGCTAGGAATTTATGCTCAAGATCATTCCACGTAGTGATTGATCTTGAGGGTAGAGAATTCGGTCATTATTTAATCTTAACCCTTAGGGAAAATAGAAATAACCTCAATCTAATTGCATCTTCAAGTACGCCATTATGCTTGAATGTATATCGTTTGGAAGTACAGTGAATTGGACCGAGTCTTGGATCAATTGAATGATGGTCGGCTTGATCTCAAAGTTGGTCATCTTATACTTGAATGGGTACCTCCAGCAGGTACCACAAACTCTCTCAAACTTCTACACTCTTATTCAGCCATATCTTCCTCTCTTCTTGATAATCGTTGCTCCCACAAATTGGCCCTTGCGGTCTTAACTATCTCAAGATCGTAGGGTAATAAGGCAATCCCCTTATCTTTTGCATGCAACAAAGATGAGAGTAGCAATTAGCTCAAATCACTACTTCTATATATAGATAAAAACTTAACTAAACAAACACACAAGTCACTTCAAACACACAAACATGCTACAACAATTGTAAACTTATCTTAACTATCAATAATTGCTAATACACATTTGCAAATCTAGCTAAACAAAGTTACACTAAATATGCAACTATGGTACGCATACCCACAAACACCAACTCTACGCTAGATTACAGCTATCGAGTCTGGTATTAATTGTAGTTAAGACAAGTTTCCGACAACAGCGCCAAAAATTTGTTGGATACAAACCGATCTTTTAATAGATAACCTGCAAGCAATCGTACGTGTTGCCACAAGTAATAATTAAGTGAGTCCAGTTTGTCTCCACAGGGACGTGTAACTACGTACTAATAAAGTACTCAACAACTATAGCTAACTACTAAAATCAGCAAGAAGTACCACAAATACCTAATTGCATAACTAAAAAAAGATACTAAAATCCTACTAAAAATGAAGTTTCCGTAGAAAGGTACACGCACACATGATTAAAGCTTGAACAATGAAGTCTGGGGAGTGAATTCATGTAAAAGGTGGAGGATATATGCAATTCAATAAGATTGTGTGATTCTAGCGCTCAGTAGTGGATTGGGGAATCCAGTACCCATAGCCCTCTCTCGAGGCTCAATGACCGTACCCCCTCCTTAGTCCAATTGTCTCTCGAGGTCCACTGTGACCGCATGTGTCTGGACGCTTCTCTTGAAGTCTACCTGTTCATCCTTCACCTGCCTCTGAGCAAATTACAGTCAATTTGGGAATCACACACTGATTAATGTGTGTCTATCCCAGTATACCCTCTCGGTCTCAATGGGGACATAGTATTGAAGATAAAAGGTCGTCAATCTTTTAACATACTAAGCATCCCAAATTAATCAAACTAAATTAAAGATTGATTACCCTCTAATCAACTGAAATCACATGAATCCTTTCACAATATTACATTACATCACAAGCCCCCTAAGGGTACTTGTCTAAACATAATGAGCATTTGGGATGGATCCCAATCCAAATCCATACAAAGTATAACACGCTCAGAAAACTCAAAATACAGAAATAGAAAGCTTCCCTTCTACTCCCAATCTCCTCCTTCTTCCTTTTTTTTATCCTCTAAAGTATTCTTCCTTCACTCCAAATCTTGCACAGCCTACAAGGCATGGAGGCGCGATCCCCGAACTGGAGATTTTTCAGCTATTGTTTTGTGCCAGAAGTGGTGTGGAACTGTGTGATGTCGCATGCTCCAGAGGCGCCAGGTCTTGCCGCTGCGGACTATGCCTCGTGGCGTTGCAACGTTGCTGCTGTTTCATGAGGTGGTCTTCGGCACCCCTGTGCTGAGCTCTAATTCCCTAGGCACTCAAGTGCAAAGATGGGTGCCGCTGCGCTGGATTTGGGCTCCGGGGCGCTCAACCAAGAAACCAGAAATGGCCCCCGGCGCCCCTGCACTGAGTCGGGCTTGTGAGTGCTCTGAACTTAGCCACTTTCTTTCGAAAAAATCTCATAAAATCCCGACACGGTGGCACTGGTGCTGATGCCATGTACCGTCAGCGACTGACACCTTCTCCTTTGATGTGACTGCTGCTTTTGACTGCTTGTGATCACTTGGTGCTATGACTCCTGTTTTAGTCTGAATTGGGGTATTTTTTGCCTGAAATTGCTTAGTTGACCCCTTTCTTCCTCCACATGGTGTTTTTATTCATTTTCACGGTTGAACCTACAAATAAACACCAAAAGTAAATAATAATTGACTCAATTTGTAGCATTTAATGGGCTAAAAACAAAGCATATTTTACACTCATCAACTTCCTCCATCAAGTTCTCTTACATACTCCGACCGATACTTAATACGGATGTAATTCTTCATTGTCAGAAAATAGTGTTAAATTGGATACATCCATTTTTACTAGATTCTCCCTGCTGTCCTAGCTTCAATAACTAGATGAATGATCAAGTGGATTACAATGTAAACAAATCAGGTGGGAATTGTTTTTTAGTTTACATATAAGAAGCGAAGTTGCTTTCTCTTGTCACTTCAGCTTCATCGCATCAATCACATTGGCATTCATTAAAAAGTGTACAATATTCATTTAAATCTTTGCCAGTAGGTTTTGAAATTGATTTCCTCAATGCAACATGATAATGATTACTTTTGAGACATACAATTATCCTTTCTTGAACATTTACTTCTTTAAGACATATGAAGAGAAACCTAGTTTTCTCTGCCCTTGATAGGGAGTATGAAGCATGGGGAATATTTACTTTACTAGTAAGTAATCCCAATTGGTTTGGGTGTAGGGGTTTCTTTATGTTGAAACTTTTCATATATAATGTCTTTTTTACATTTCCTTTCTTTTGGTTAAAATTGTGTTCAACATACTCTCAAAAATATTTTCCTCAAGATCCATATGGTTAATGTTACAAAAAATTAGCAGAGTCCTTGAAGAGGGAAGTTTAAAAAATATATTTTCCTTTTTCCACCTTTCGGGCAATTGATATGCTTCAGTTTTAGCGAGTTTGACAAAATCATCACATCTTTCCCAAATCTTTAAGATATCTTCTCCTGATAGGGTTGGTGGCACACAGTCATATTCCTTTATGTCATCGAATGACTTCTGAATTGTTGCACAAAATGATCATTCGGTAGGATCCTAACATTCGTCAGGTGCACTAATTTTCAATTACAAATAAAGTAAGCGGAACCATGTTTGACATGACATTTAGACATGCTTTATACTCTGTGCTCTAATCACATAACATGGCATATGCAGGGAAGTCACAAATGCTCCACAACACAGTTGCACACATCTGAAATTATGACTGGGGTCTCAGGATCATAACTCTTATCGCTTGCCTCCCCAAGATATTCTACTCATTAACCAACGGTTGTAGGTAATTGTCAATACCTGAAATTTCAGACCATCAATTAAAAGACTCATGACGAAAAGTTTTTGTTTCATTGCTAACTAAGGAGGCAAGTTGTAAATGGTTAAGGGCATGAACTTTGGTTTAAATTGGTGCTTATCTTATAAAGACTCATAAAGAAAATTAATCGGAAGGGGACATAAGCTCCAGATTCTTCGCTTCTGCCAGTTTCCACTTCAATATGGTATCAGACAGGATTTTTCGCTGCCTTCATCCTTTGTTTCGATTTAATTGGTGCAATTGAAGAATCCTGCTCTGATCACTTTGGCCGAAACCGATCCCTTGCTACGATCATTTTTTCTCGGAGTTATAGTTCCAGATTTTCTTGCTCTATTTTAGTTTTTGGTGCGGAAATTCCATCTTCTCTTCCACTATTTTTGGTGTTGTTGAAGAGTCTGTCGGGATATTCTATATCGCGTCTGCGACTTTTCCAATCCAATAGCAAAACGTTTTTTTCTTCGGAAGAATGATAGCGATTGATTCACTTCTCCAGATATTCATCTTTTGGCATCTAATTTCTTATTTGTTAAAGAACATCAAAAATTGATCTGATTCCATTAGATCATGACAACACATTCTAATCAAGATTTTCATCATTCGACTACTTTTGAGATGAACAATTGTTCATGGGACGATGATGCTAATCCTTATTTCCTACATTACTCAGATAATCCTGGTCTGGTATTTGTTTCTCAATTGGTTAGTGGAAATAATGCTGCATTTTAGACTAACTTTTGATATAATCAGAATTTTCATCACTAACTTTTGGTGTTGATTTTGTAGGAATGTGGTTCATATTCATTAAACAACAACTGGAAGGAGAAAAAGGCTATTTAGACGTTTTGGGCCTAAAAATACCTCATTTTGGAGCAATACAAAAGGTGGCACCACATAGCATCAGATGGGAGTCATGGTGCTAAGCAGAAGAGGAGCAATGCAAGTAATGCCACAACGCACTAGAGCAGAAGCCACGACATCAGAATGATAAATGCAGAAGCTAAGTGGCTTATGCCACATGGTGCCACATTCGAATCTACGCATCACGTGAATAAAGTGCTGTGACCAATGAAGAAATGACTAAGTGTCGAATGCCTAGGCGTCTGACTCAGCATAGGAGCGCTGGGAGCAGCAGAACCTTTCTGGGTGCAGCGCCTCAGTGTCAGGATCCAACGCCACAGCACTCATCCTCGCTCATGCAGCACCTCGGCGACCAAAGCCAACTCCGGAGTCATCGACCTCACATGTGCAGTGCCTCAGCTACCGAAGCCAGTGCTGGAGCACCGGCGACATGAAGAAAAACATAACGCCATGCTACAGGGTCATATGGCGTCACAGTTGACACCAAGACCTAGCACCATCGGAGGAGATCTATGCCATGTGGCACCACATGACTTAGGGAACTAAAAAGAGGAGAATAATTAAATAGGAGTCATAAACACACTATGGGCATCACGCCTCCATGCTGCAGAGGCGGAGTTAGCATTGGGAGTGAAGTAGGGATACATTGGGTGTACAAGGAGGAAGAAGGAGCTCAGAAGCAAAAGGGAAGTCTTTTGCCTTTGTTTTACCTTCTTTATCCCGACCTATCACGTATTTAATTTTAATGGGTAGGGATTTTTCCCGATTCCAGAATATGTGTAGCGAAGCTTCAATAGGGGTTAAGTGATGTAATGTGACTTCGGGTTGGTATTCATGTAATTTCTGCTATTTAAGTTAATCTAGTGCAATCAATCTTTCATTTAGTGTGAGTGGCCTTTGGGGAGCTATTAACATGAGGAGATTGATGACTTCCGAATGTTCATCTTATTGTTTCATTGAGACTGAGAGGTAATAGGAAAGGACACCACCACTCTACGTGTGATTGCTAATTCGCGGCAAGTAGCAATGACAAATGAGGGGTACGCTGGTAGACTTCGAGAGAAGTGTCTAGACACATGTGGTTGTTTAGGCTGAGCTACATGGACCCTTTATTTAGAACTGTGCCCTCGAGAGACAAATAAGGCTAAGGAGGGGGCACAGTGTATTGCCTCGAGAGAGAGTTACACGTAGGGGATTCTAGACCCACTAACCTGCCATACACATTTACCTAAATTGAATATATCCTACCCTTAATTACATGAAATCACTTCCCTCAACTTCTATTCTGCTTAGTCCCTAGCGTGTGAGCGTGTATTACATAGGATCTACTGTAATTAGATAGTTAGTATCTTTTTGTAGTTTTACATTAAGATACAATGACTATTATCTTCAATTGCAGCAGTTAGATATAGCTATCGAGAATTCATATATAGCTATTGAGAATTCGTTGGTTAGTAAGTAGTATAGTTCTCATGGGCTCGATTAGACTCGTCCAGTATATTACTTGGTGCAGGGCGTGCACTTGCTCACAGGCAGAATTTTGTATTGTCGTATTAGCCCAAACAAGTTTTTGGTGCAGTTGTCGGGGACTGCTTACTGCTATTAGCCTTGGGCACAATAGTTGTTATCTAGCTTAGAGTAGTTAGTAGAATCTGACTAGCATAGTTGCATGCTTAGTGTAGAGTAATTTAATTAGTTTTGAATGTTAGTATAGCTAATTCTGTTAGTTAGTATAAATTGCTTTACTATAAATTCTGTTTAATTGTTTATACGTTTTTGGTGTGTTTGTAGTTCAGGGTTTCTCTGTTTGAAAATTGTTTTTGAGCCGAATTGTTATATATGCTATCTCCTCTATATGCAAGAAGGTAGAAGCCTTGCTTTGATTCCTTTTGATCCTGAAATTGAGAGGACAGCAAGAGCCAACCTAAGGTAGTAAAGGATATCAAGAAGAGAGAATAAATGGTTGAAGAAGAGCCAAGAAGTCTAAGAGAGTTTGTTGTGCCTCAATCTGGAGGTACACACTCTAGTATTAGCAGACTGGTAATTTTGGCAAACAATTTTAAAATCACCGGTAATCATTCAAATGATTCAAGCTTCACTGTAGTTTAGTGGATAACCAAATGATGATCGAAATTCGCATCTAGAGGATTTCCTGGAAATTTGTGATACTTTCAAGCATAACGGTGTGTCAAAAGATGCAATAAGATTGAGATTATTCCGACTTTCGCTGAGGGATAAGGTGAAGCACTGGTTGAATTCTCTGCCTTCAGGTTTTATCATAATGTGGATGGATCTTGAACTGAAATGTTTTGATAAGTACTTTACCTCAGCCAAAACGGTAAAGCTGAGGAATGACATCAATCTTTTTACTCAAATGGATAAGGAATCTCTTTATGAAGATTGGGATCATTTTAAGGAGATTTTAAGGAAATACCCTCATCATTCTATTCCTAAGTGGTCACAAGTGCATATATTCTACAACAGGCTGCAAAATCAAACAAGGACAATTATTGATGCAGTAGGAAGAGGTGCACTTATGAACAAATCGATTGATGAGGCATATGATTTGTTGGAGAACATGGTAGCCAACAACTACCAATGGAACACTGAAAGGCCAAGGAGCTTGCATGGGCAAAGTCAAAGTTCAAGAAAGGCAATTGGAGTCTATAAAGTAGACACCCACACAACCATTTAAATGGAAGCCTTGAAAACGAAGATAGCAACCTAGGAAACAAAGCCCGCACATTGTCCATTCGTATGCTATGTGTTTTGTGGTTGTGCTGGACACGGATTTGAGGTATGCACATCCACAGTGGAAAGCGTTCAATATGCTCAAAACAGAAACAACCCATAGTCCAATACCTACAATCCCGGTTAGAGAAACCATCCAAATTTTGGATGGAGAAATGAGCAAGGAAATGCATCAGCACCAACTCAAGGAAACTATGAAATTTCTGGACACCAGGCAAGGTTTCAAAATCAGCATGAAGCTGAGAAGCTAAACTCTAACCATGAATTGCGGCTTAAGTTGGTGCAAAGCCATGATGCATCCCTGAGAAATATTGAAGTCCAAATGGGACATGTGGCTAAGGCCCTTAATGAATGGTTGAAAGGATCTCTACCCAGTGACATGGTGGAGAATCCAAAGCAAGAAGATAAGGAAGATGTAGAGCGCTGCAATGCAGTGTTGGGGCTAGGGAGACTCTAGCTCAAATGGAGATGGAAGAAGTGAATCAAGAGTTTACTCCTGAAGAAGAACATGAGTATGATTCCCTCTCCATTGAACAAAGTAAAACTTCCTCTTTCGATGAAGTGAATGAGGCAAGTCTGTCTCATTTATCTGCCTTTGAATGGGTTGAGATTGAAGAGATTGACCTGTATGAGATAGAAGAAAGATAGGAAGAGTTGGGTCATGAGTCCCAACAAACACATATCTGCAGTCTTGAAGATAAGCTCCAGAAGAATTTGAAGGTGGAAGAATTAAACCCAAATTCTCTCCTTCTAGAAGCTGAAGAAGGAGGCCATCTGAATAGGCCAAGTAAAAATGAATGGGGAGAGAAGAAGGTTTAGCCACCACCCTATGATGAAAGAAAAGAGATTGGGGAAGTAGATGAGGCTAAGCATAAGCCACCTTAAGCTTTCAAGAAGCTTTGAGTTGAAATTTCCTCACTTGTAGAATTCGATGAGTATAAGTCAGATAATTCGGATTGGAGGATTTGTAAAGAAGAAGAGTACATCAATTGGAGAGAGAGGTGCTTCCTAAAGGTAAAAGATCCTGGGAGCTTTTCCATACCATGCACCATTTGGGCCCACATGATCAAGGACACTCTGCGTGACTTGGGAGGTAGCGTGAATATTATGCCTTTTGGCATATTCACGGAGCTGGGTCTCAACGAGCCACCCCCTAGAAAAATGCAGATAATGCTGGCTGATGTTTCCTTCAGCTACCCAAGGGGAATTATGGAAAATGAAATGGTGAAAGTGAATTGACTCTTCTTTCCAACTGATTTTCTAGTGATAGACGTGGAAGAAGGAACAAAAATCCCTCTCATCTTAGGAAGACCCTTCCTTGCTACAACTCGAGTAATTATCGATGTAGAAGAGGTGAACATCACCAGGAGATCGGTTAATGGCTTAAAATTCAGCTTCTTAATGCGTCAAGCCATAAATAAGAAGGGGAATGGAAGTCAGAGGGTGAAACATCCTTTAGAAGTGGCTAGAGATGACTTAAAAGGAAGACCCCCATCTAATGGCATAGATCCTTGCTTGGTTAAAGACAATTCCCCATATGAAGATAAGAGGTGGTTAAAAATGGATGAGTGGTGTAAAGCCACCGGAAACGTTGTAGCACGCTCAGACCCATACTTAGTTGAGCATTATGAGCTTAGGGAGGAGAAACTCAAGGAGCTAAGAAGGCTGGTGGAAGAGGAATTAAGTACCCCTCTGAAAACGAAGAAGAAAGAGCCTTCATCACCAAAGAGTTTATGCAAGCCTGTGGAGAATGTCAAGGGGAAGAACTTGAGTAAAAAGGGGCGAGTTGTCAGCTACAATGTCCCTCCAAAATCAATTTTAGATCCAGAATAGGTAGGAAGAAATTCTAGAAAGTCTTTCCGAAGACTATAAAAATTGGTCCTTATTGGGAGGTAACCCATGCTTTGTGAATACAAATGTTAAAAAGTAGAAGTTTAGGCAATGTTAAGTTAGAAGAAACTCAATTTTGATAGTTGCATGCTTTAATTGTAAATCAAATTTTGTAGGAAGCATGTGTGAGTCGAAAATCAGTAGTTAGTATGAGTTGAATAATTGCATGAAGTATCCATGTACTTGAAAATTTAGAGTTTGATGGACTGGAGTGCATGCATGGAGAGTTGTGCAATTGCTCGAGCAGTTTTTAGTCTTAGCAGGTACTAATGGAGATAGAATGAAGTTCATCTTGAAAAGAATAAGCCATGGAGTCACATTTCGCTACCTATGAAAATATTCATGCCCAAGAGGGTGGAGCTACGGTAGCCAATTTGGTGCCACATTGCATTAGCGTGATGCCACGAGGAAGTTGCTGGTGCCATACCGCGTCAGAGCAATGCCACAAGTGGGATAAGTGAAGCTGCACAGCGCCAATTTTTGGAAGATAGTTTTAAGTGACCTTGAGCCACGCGAGAGGTTGCTCGATGCCACTTGGCACCGAGTGACTTAAATGAGAAGTATAAAAACCTCAACCCACTTAACGCCACAAAGCGTCCACCCTAGCTGAGAGCATCAAGCGAGAGCCTCTACAAACCTAACAGTCAAAAGCGAAGGGAAATCATTTTCCAAACCAATTCGGAACGAAAACTTCACGATTTTTCTGGAATTTCACCAAGATTCAAGCTCACTGTAGTTCGTGCAAGCTTCCTTTTCAAAATCTTCGTGCCTAGAGGAGAAATTTTCTCAGTATTGAGGTTCAGCCGAAGTATTTTTCAAGCTCAAGGGCAATATTTGAGGTAGGCTTTCTTATTTCCTTAATACATTGTCAATTTCTGAGTCTAATGATAATGATAGTGAGAGGGTAGAAAATCGCCGAGGAGAACAAAAGAAAAGTGACCCGAGAAAATAAAGAAGTGATCCACAAAAGGTGATTCACATTCAATGATTTCAAGCATACATTACGCCCACATATTTTGGCATGGAATTGGGGTAGAAACTGTTTTCAATCCCAATCCGCATGTACTCAGATAGTTGAATAGTTTTATGCCAACCGTAAGAAGAGGAGTGATGGTCGAATTAATCAAGAAGGGCATCAAGTGTTCACGGTTAGTGGTAAAGCAGTGAGGTTTGATACAGAGGCATAAATGACCACTTCGGTTTATCATGCACAGAGGCGGGAGTGGAGGCACTCAAGAACTCAGTGAGAGCAGAGGAACTGAGACATTTCCTATGAATCCACCCATCGACATGGGTACGGTCAGCAGAGGGGGAATATGTGCATTTTCCAACAAAATGGATGCCGGCGGAGTTAAAAATGTGGTTCTATTTTGTTTGTGGCCACTACTCCCATCCCGGAACCTACATGAAGTGAGTCTTGACTGGGCTTACATGGTATTCGCCATCGTAACAAATGTGCCTATTGATTTAGGTAAGATAATTTCTAATGAGATGGTGCTGTGTGCAGAGTCTGAAGACAGGGAAATGTATTTTCCATCCTTAATTACCTCTCTTTTTAGGGCAAACAATGTAATGTGCTCTACAAGATTGAGTAATGACGGTACTGACAAGTCACTTGATGAAGAAATGTTTGACGACTTGCTTGTAGAAGAATGACCGTAGCATACTATTTCTTACCAGAGCAGAATCAGAGGAGGTGGCATCTAATGAAAGCAAAAATGATTGACAAAATCAAGCATTGGGAGAGTTGTCAGTTTGGAATGAAACAAGTTCTTAGATCTTGTAATGAAATCTGTTTTGTTGTTGTAATGAACTTGTTTGATGTACTCTCCTTGTGTTTGGAATGAACAGAAAAAGTTGTTTCTTTTATGAACTTGAATGAAAAATTTCTTTCTCCAAATTTTTGTTTGTCATTATTTTCTTAGTTAATTTTTATCTTTTCAATAAATTCTGTGATTAACCTGTTGGTTTTACATTGCAATCACAATCTAAGAACCCCATGGAGCAGCAAAGAAGAGCCGTCATTACGCACATCCAGAGAATCCCTCACCACCCTCTGCATTTCAATTTTTAAATTTAAACATTGAGGACAATGTTTCATTTAAGTTTGGGGGTACGGAAATTCATGCCTAAGCCTTAAGTGATTCTATTCTATCTTGCACGATCAAGTTCTATGTCAGTGTGAAATGATGAAATAGCTTGAAACGTTTTCTTACATTACTAAAATTAAGCATTGTCTTTTATGGGCATTATTTTATAGTTGGTATGAGGGAGTCTAGCAAGCAGTAAAAAGTTTTTCTTATCAAGCCACTCACTGATTATGACTTTACATATTTCATTGATATAGGGTTTGTGGCTTGATTGGTGGTTATGAACCTAGATTTTACACTAAGAACGATAGAACTAGTTTCAAACGTAATTTAAGGCGAAATAGAATAAAGAATTGACTCCAAGGAAATGACTTAGGAGATTTTTTGACCGTTTGGGTCTTTCTTAAGCTATTCCATTTAAATTCCCTAGTCCACCCAAACTTTGAGCCTTTGTTTAACCAAAGTTTTCAAGAAAACCAACTTTCAACTCACCTATCTAGCCTATTTGTATTTTTAACTTTCTTCTTATATGAACCCCCATTCAAACTGCTTAACTACATCATATTGGGTTTGAGAGTTCCAGAGTCTACGAGTGAAAGCAAATGATGGAGGAAAATTAATACAAAAAAAGAAAACAAAACTGCTCTAGCATAGTAAGATTAGTGTAAATATTCAGTCACACATCTAAGAGATGACTGAACATCTTTACAGAATTTCTAAGTTGAAAATGAGGAGTGAGGTGAAAAATGGTCTACCAACTGGCCAAGGTTTAAGTTTGGGGGAGTAGCTTTAGATCATGAGGGCATCTCAATTAGTCAAGCTAGTTAAGTCTAGACTACTGAATGGTTTAAATATTTATGAGTAACCTTTTTTACCTACCCATGTTACAAGTCCCATTACAACCTAATGAAGTCCTAAATATCCTTGAAACAATTCTCTACGATCAGTAGACAGTGGACTTTGAAATTAACATATAGGATTTTAGCAGTAAAATTCAAAGTGCATAGAACGTGGATTGATGGAAAGAGCACCTAATGAGAGACATTATAGTAATAATTGAGTAATGGGGCAAGATAGAAACTTACTCTTAGGCAAGCAAACACTCTTTAAGAAGATAATTGGAGGAATGCACCATCAATTGGAATCTTAAATTTCTCTTTTGTAATAAGTGCTGCCAGATCTACTAATCACATTATGATCAGCAAGTTCGAATGTTTGGATTTTTGTGTTATGGCATTTGGTCGAGATCGAACAAATGTTTAAGTTTGGGGGTATTTAATTAGAGTAAATTATGCTGCTTTTTTAGGCTTTTGATTTTATTGTGTGGTAATTTCATTAACTTTTGATGTTGATTTTGTAGGAATGTGCTTCATCTCCACAAAACACCAAATGGAAGGAAAAAAGGTAATTCAGATGTTTTGGGCCTAAAAAAACCCCATTTTGGAGCAATACAGAGGCTGACACCACATAGCGTTAGAGGGGAAGTCATGGTGCTAAGCAGAAGAGGAGCAATGCACGTAATGCCACAAGGCGACAGAACAGAAGCGACGACATCAGACTGACAAATGCAGAAGTAAAGTGGTTGGCGCCACATGATGCCACACTCGAAGCTACGTCATTGTGTGAACAAGGGATGCGTGCAATGAAGAAATGACTAAGTGTCGATGCCTCGGTGCCCGACTCAACACAGGAGTGCTGGAAGCAGTAGAACCTTTCTGGGTGCATTTCCTCATCATCAGGATCCAACGCCGCAGCGCTCATCCTCACTCATCCAGCGCTTCGGTGACCATAGCAACACTGGAGCGCTTGACCTCGCATGTGCAGCACCTCAGCTACGAAAGCAAGTGCTGGAGCGCTGGTGACAGGAAGGACAACATAACACAACACCACAGAGCCGTATGGCGCCACACTCGGCTCCAAGACCTAGCACCATCGGAGGAGACCTACGCTGCGTTGCGCCACATCACTTAGGGTAGTAAAAAAGGGAATCTTTCAGACCCCTATAAATGGGCTTTATAAACGCACTTTGGGCATTGTGCCTCCACGCTGTAGAGGAGGAGTTAGTGTTGGGAGTGAAGCAGAGATACATTGGCAGTTCAAGGAGGAAGAAGGAGGAGTTCAAGATCAAAAGAGGTCTTTTTCATTTGTTTTACCTTCTTTATCCTGACCTATCATGTAATTAATGTTAATGGATAGGGATTTTTCCTGATTCTAGAATATGTGTAGCTAAGCTTCATTGGGGGATAAGTGATATAATGTGATTTCGGGTTTAGATTAATGTAATTTCAGCTATTTAAGTTAATCTAGAGCAATCTATCTTTCATTTAGTGCGAGTGGTCATTGCGGTGCTATTAACACGAGGAGATTGATGACCTCCACATGTTCATCTTATTGTTTCGTTGAGACTGAGAGGTAATATGAAATGATATCATCACTTTGCATGTGAGGCCCAATTCGTGGCAAGTAGCAATGGTAGATGAGGGGTGCGCAGGTAGACTTCCTGAGAAGTATCCGGACACACGTGGTCATTTAGGCTGAGCTACGTGGGCCCTGGATTTACACTTGTGACCTCGAGAGACAAAACAAGATGAGGGGGCTACGATTGTATGACCTCTAGAGAGGGTTAGGCGTAAGGGATTCCAGATCCACTAACAAGCCATAGGTTGCACACTTATCTAAATTGATAGTATCATTCCCTTAATTGCATGAAACACTTCCCCCAACTTCTATTCTGCTTAGTCTCTAGCGTGTGAGTGTGTATCACTTAGGATCAACTGTAATTAGATAGTATATTTTTGAAGTTTTACATTAAGATAATGTGACAATTCACTTTAATTGAAGTAGTTAGATGTAGCTATAGAGTACTCATTGGTTAGTAAGCAGTATAGTCCTCATGGAATTGATCTGGACTTGTCTAGTATATTACTTGGAGCCACATATGCACTTGCATACGGGTAGAATTTTGTAGTGTCGTATTAGCCCAACCATCAACCTCTTATAGGGAGTGACAACTAAACTTCATGGAGTCGTGTAATGCTAATTGGACTTTCAGTAATAACAAATTAGGCTTTATTGATGGTTCAATTCAATGACCTCAAGGTACTGATCTTGTTCTGAATTCTTAGATTAGGAATAATAATATGTGAGTTCATGGATTCTGAATTCTTTATGAAAGGAAATTTCTGCTTCCGTGATATATTCTCAATCTGCAATGGAGATATGGATTGATTTGGCAGAAAGTTTTCATAAGAAAAATGGACCACACATTTTTCAGTTGAGACGTGAATAAATGACTCATAAACAATGTCACTCCTCTTTTAGTCCTTATTTTACTGAGGTCAAGACTATTGGAGAAGAATTAACTACCGACCTTCTTGAACATGTGGACAATGTGTTTATTGAGGCACAAACAAACTTGATGATTACTATCATGTGGAGTACGTAATGTCTTTTCTTATGGGGTTGAATTATAACTACTCTCAAATCAGAGTTCAATTGTTGATAGTGGATCTTCTTCCTTATATTAAAAAGACTTTTGCTCTTATTACTCAAGAAGAAAATCACAGAGACGTTACTGATCCTGGAAGCACCCCTGGACAACCGTCTCCTATAGCTTTTGCGGTCAAAACAGACACAAACAAATTTAATTCTTCTAAGTCTAATCAGAAGAAGGAGAGAAATATTTTCAATCATTGTGGCTATTGGACTTACTTTTGACAAGTGCAATAAACTCCATGGCTATCCTCCAGGATTTAAGCCAAAGCCAAGGAACAATATCCAGACAGAGAGTGTCCAAATTGCAACTCGGATAACATAAAATGTTCTCTATTTTAGGCCATATTTCATAATGAGTTAAAGCTATTCACACTTACTTTTGCTGGTTATTCGTAGGTTCAAACCTCAAAATGAGCAAAACATCAAAAGAAGAAGAAGGAGCTCAAATTAGCAATTTTGGGCCAAAATACCCATATTCAACGCAACACAGAAGCCAGCGCCACTAGGCGCCAGAGGGGAAGCCAAAACATCGATGAAAAGGAGAACATAACTGTGAGTGATTCCACATGGCAATAGTAGCAGGGTTGCGGCGCAGAAGAATGAGACCAGTGACTGAGCAGAAACAACTAAGTGCTGGCCGCTATGGTGCCCAAGCCAGAGCTACGATGTAGGAAGCAGAAAACATTTCTGGGTTGAGTGCCTAGGTGCTCAAACCCAGCGTAGGGGTGACCATCCTCTCTTAAACGAGCGCCTTGGTACAGGCAACCGCAGAACAAAGTAATGCAGTGCCACAGGACCATGCTGTGCCACTCGCGGCTCAACTATGTAGAACCCGTCCAACGCCACACGTGGCCAAACGACATTTAAACGAAAAACAAGGGGAACCACAAGGGCTCCCCTATAAGTAGATGTGACGTTCTCATTTGACAATCATGCCCCCATGCTTGGAGTTGGTGAAAGTTTGGGAGTTGGGGCACAGCACCCTCGAGCTTCAATGAAGGAAAAAGGTGGAGACCTAGGGAGGAAGAGAAGCTTCTTTACCTTTTTCTTCTCTCAATTCCTTTCATATGTGCTGTATTAGCTTGTATGTTTTGTATGGATTTGGATAGTTTATTATACCTTATCCTAACTATGTCGAGCTAAGAATGCTAAGGGGGTTTGTGATGTAATGTAACTTGTGGTAAGGATTCATATAAGATTCAGTTATTTATTAGTGTTGTTTATCTTTAATCTAGTGTGGTTGATTCATGGGAGCTATGTGCATTAGGGGGTTGACGACCCCCTTTGTTAAATATGATGTCCCCTTTGAGACTGAGAGGTAATGCGGGGATGGACAGCTTCAATCTGCATGTGATCCCCAAGTCGACTGCAAGTGTGCAGTGGTAAGTGAGGGGTGCGCCGGTGGACTTCCAGAGAAGCGTCCAGACAAATGTGGCCAGGTTGCCAACGGCTTATGGGTCTTTGATTTGGACCCTTGACCTCGAGAGACAATAGTGCTAAGGAGGGACGCACGGTTGTTGTGCCTCGAGAGAGGGGTACACATACAAGATTACAGATCCTCTAG
This sequence comes from Aristolochia contorta, assembly GCA_022405105.1. NCBI lineage: Eukaryota > Viridiplantae > Streptophyta > Magnoliopsida > Piperales > Aristolochiaceae > Aristolochia > Aristolochia contorta. The sequence continues at coordinate 20,775,353 of CM039665.1, forward strand.
CGAGCTAGGAATTACACACCCAAACTGAAGATTACATGAATCCCCTACTTGTTACATGAAATTACAATCCCCCAGCTCCACTAATTCACATCTCCTTGTGTGTACATGTATCACTCTAGAAAACTGCATAATTAGTTGGGTTGTATCTAGTGTAGTTTAGTTTATATTAGCTATTAGTGACAACTCTCTGTTAATTTCGTTAGTTAGATATAGTGTAGAGTACTGTTGTGTTAGTACGTAGTAAAGTCCCTGTGGGATCGATATGGATTTATCCAGTATATTACTTGATGCGACGTGTGTGCTTGCGTATGGGCTATATAATTAAGAGTGGTTTTACCCAACCACTACTCAAGTTACGGCATTTGCTTTACGAGTTCAGTTTCTTACTGACTCGTGTATCTTCAGGATCATCTTTCATTGAAGAAGATTTGCAGGGATGAGTGACATGATGGTCTTTATGTTCTTGATTCTGAAATATCTGCTTACAATGATGATCAACAGCAGAAATCCGCTTGTTCCATTGGTCCTTTGAGTCATTTTTTTTCCATTGTTGTAAATAATGTGAATGCCAAAATTTGGCATGACCGATTGGGACATTAGTCTCCTAAAAGACTTGGAGTATTGCAAGAGCAATTGCATTTTAATAAAAACAATGGATTTCATCCTTGTGATATCTGCCCACTGGCCAAACAGTGAAGGCTTTCTTTTGTTTCTAACAGTACTTTTTCAGCCAATCCGTTTGACTTGGTCCATTGTGACACTTGGTGATACGGGGTACGAGTTGCCTATGCACACAAATGCAACATCTTTGGAGTGCGGAGATGTGCAAGATGGCTCTGCAAGATCAGACACACGACCATCATGTGCATGGATAATCGACCGACCATCATGTGCATGCGAGGCCTCATGTGTGTATTTGTATCCAGCAGATCCGGAGGAGAGTTTGGGCAGCATACGTGCGCGCCTATGTGCGGAGTTGCGATTCCATAACCCCACTCATGCAGCCACAATGGAGCAGCCACGTGCGGCTCAAGCACAGACGCGTTTAGAGGCATCAAGGTGCAAGCCAGACCACATGATGCAACTTAGAGAAGGAGAAACATACTTACAGTGGGTCCAGCAGCATATGATGATATGGTGGATGACATGGCAGCTGACATGGTAGATGACATGGCAGGTGACATGGCAGATGTATAGTGGAGCTGGGGGATTGTGAATCATGTAAGAAGTGTGGGGTTCATGTAATCATTAGTTTGGGTGTGTAATTCCTAGCTCGCTAGATGATCTGGAATTTAGTACGCATACCCCTCTCTCAAGCCGCTACGATCGTGCCTCCCTCCATTGCCCTATTGTCTCTCATGGTCAAGGGTCCAAATCAAAGGCCCATAAGCCAATACTAACCTGACCATATGTGTTTGGACGCCTCTCTCGAAGTCCACCGGCACACCCCTAACCTGCCACTACCTGATTACAGCTGACTTGGGGATCACATGCAGGTTGAAGGGTGTCTATCCCCGCATTATCTATCAGTCTCAACAGGGACATTAGATTTAAAAAGGAGGTCATCGATCCCCTAATGTACAATGATCATAGGAGTCAACCATACCAGATTAAAGATAGATTACACTAAATCGTACATGAATCCTTACCACCAATAACATTACATCACAAACCCCTTACGGGTTCTCAGCTCGACATAGTTGGGATGAGGGAAAATACCCAATCCGAATCCAAACAAGCTAAGATAGCACAATAAATAGGAATAAAGAGAAGAAAAGGGATAGAAACTTCCCTTCCACCTGGGGTCTTCTCCTTATTCCTTCTTTGCTGTTCATGGGTCTTGTGCGCTAACTCCAAAACTTTCACAAACTTCAGACGTGGAGGCGTCCTTCCCGAATGAGATAACGTGTCACCTATTTTTAGTGGAACCCGTGCGGTTCCCCTTTGTTTTTGCTGGAAATCCGTCCGTCACCAAAAGGCGTTGGACAGGTTCAACGGCGTCAAGTCTTGGCGCCACGAGTAGCGCGTATGATCCTGTGGTGCTGCACTACTTCCTGCTGTGGTCACCAGTGCTGGGCATTGAGTCTGAACGCCGAGGCGCTCACATTAAGCAAGGATGCTCCTGCATTGGGTTTGAGCACTGAGGCACTTGTATTAAGTGAGGATGGGCTCCCTCTGCGCTGGGATTTGAGCAACTAGGCGCTCAACCCAGAAACATCTTCCGCTCCTTGCACCGCAGCTCTGGGTTGGGCTATGTGGCGCCCAATACTTAGACATTTCTACTCGGTCGCTGGTCTCATTCTTCTTGCACCTCAACTCTGCCGCTGGCGCCATGTGGCATCATTCACAGTGTGTTCTCCTCATATCAATGCTATGGCGTCCTCTCTGCCACCTTGTGGCACCGGCTTCTGTGTTGCTCTGAATTGGGGTGTTTTTTGCCCAAAATTGTCGTTTCTCCCTTCTTTTAGTGGTTTTCTAATTTTGAGGCTTGAACCTACAAATAACCAGCAAAAGCAAGGGAGAACAACTTTAACTCATTACGAAATATGGCCTAAAAACGGAGAACATTTTATGCTATCCAAAACCTCCAACCTTAAATGTTTGCTCGTCCTCAAGCAAAGCCTTAGTACAGAAAACCAATTATTCTTTCTTGCTGAACAAAATGTGATCATTGCTCATGCATCTCTAATTTACAAAAAAGAAATTAGAACTCCATCCTTTTAATGGTTTTCTTAAGAGTGTTCACTTACCTGAAAAAGTTTACATTGCCCCACGATATAACTACTCTTATAGCCTCATCATCAGTCCACTTTCCATGCACCTATATATTTACCACTAAGATTCCATTGGCTAACTTCGAAATTCACTCTCCACTAATTGTAGAGAGATGATCCTAAGATCCTTAGAACTTTCTTCGGTTGTATTGGGGCTAGGGAGCAGGGTAAGTCAAACGGGTTAATAACGAAAGTTTAAATCATTCTACATGCAGATTTAACCAGATTGCAATAGTTGAAGCTCCCCTAATGATTGTCCCCCACCCCCAAAACTTGAGCTTAGGCCAATGGCTAGCTATCTCTTCATTGTCTTAGATATTGAAGTCACCGAAAGTGAAATCTCTGAGAAAATTGTCTCTTGTTAGTGGTAGTTAGTGGTAGACATTAAGAATCTAAATTTTTCTGTTGGTTTAAAATATTGAGAGAATTTAGGAGACATTGTAATATTAAAAAACTAATTAATTAATTTCAGTTATTTATAATTAATTATTTTATTTCTATCATCTGTTTTATTCATATCTAAAAAAAAAAAAGATAAAAAACGACATTTGATAAGTATGAGGTAATGGCACACGGGCTATGGTTTTCTGTTTATTTTTGGGATTTTCTTGGGATGAAGACTGAGTAAAAGAGATTGGAACATAGCCCGTCGAAAGCTAATATGTACAGAAACTGTGAGGACTTAAACTGAAAAACAAAACAGTAAAGTCAAGAGAGAGTAAGCGAGGCCTACGGTCGCCGGCTATTAAATTCACCGGGAACCGGCGGTGTCTCTTGGACAAGGGACTGATTTGAGGGTGGCGAGGAAATCTTCAGTCCACCGGTGATTGTTCTTCAGGTTATTAATCTGTTTGGTACAGTCTTTTAAGAAAACTCCGGAATCCACAGTCTGGTGTGGGCAGAATTGGAGTACTTGAGGGACGCCGAACGGGACGAAGATGCTGGAGCAAAAACCTGTATCTAATTGGAAAGCCACCTCAAGAAACGGATGCAAATCATCGTTCGTCTGCACATAACCACGTAATATGAAAACCCCAAATCCTTTTCCGAGAAGAAACAAGAGAGGGTGAGGATTCTGAAAATTTCTGGTATAAGAATTGTTGAGAGAAAGAGAGAAGTGAAGAAGAGAAGCAGAAAGAGAAAGAAACGATGAGAGAAGAGAAGTGAAGAAGTGGAGAAGCAGATGCAGAGAAAGAAACGATGAGAGAAAGAGAGAAGCGAAGAGGTAGGAGACTCCTACCCCCAAACTTAAATAAAACATTGTCCCCAATGTTTGAATTGAAAATATATACTGAGGAAGGTGTAGGAAACTCCCTGGTTGTGCTTTGCATTGGCTCTTCTTTGATGCTCCATGGGGAGGGGCTCTCGGTATGAGCAATGAAATACCAAAAAGAATCATAAAAGAAAACTAAGAACAAAATCAAAGTTTGAACTACATTAAACTACAAAAAATATCATTTTGGAAATTGAGTTTGAATTAGGCATAGGAGAGAGTAAACATTTCCATTACATTTTCTAAGATATAAAGATAGTACATCATATAAGTTCACTTTAGGATGTATCAGACCACAAAATTGATGCCTCTCAGGTGACGGTTCTATCTCACTCACTCTCACCTTCCTCTCCCATGGGTTGTTAGTACTCGGCTCTGCTTCCCTTGTTGGATATGGCACGATTTCTAATTGAGGTACTCCTTGCTTGTGAGCTATCTGAATTACAGTTGTAGCCACTTGGCTGAACATTTCTCGAATGTACTCCCTATGTTAGTTTTGCCAATAGATTATCTTTGAACTTTTCGGTCCACGCCGAGGCACGTGCAAAATGCCTGCTTTAATACATAACACTGTGATCAGAGAAGGGAAACAGAAGCTAACTCTCCAATTTGTTGTCGCTTCAAATATCTTCTTTTCAATATCTTGGCCCACATCAATCCTTTTTCCTTTCATGATTGCATACACCATGTAGACCCTTGCTTTTTGTGATTTCGGTGTATTACATTGTGGGATTGAGTCTGGAACACACGAAATACAGCCACAATGTTGCGTCCTTGTTTACATCCTTCTTAGAAAACCATTTATACTCCGTTTCTACTATTTTCCAGGTGGTTCCATGGGGGAATAAGAAATTGGAAACTTCTTCGGATTCCACAGTGTTCTCTAAATTAGAGAATTCTCCGTCTTAATGATTTGTAGTCTGTAGAACTTGCTTATCACTCCCCTTGCTGAATTAATTTGTTCGCCTCTAAAGGTGACTAAATTTTGTGGAGGTCGACGTAGATTTTCATAGACTTTTCTCAGTTGTTAGACCCAACCATCCAAAGGTTGACTGCAGAATATTTCCCATTGCCATTCTCTGATTTGCCTGTCATTCATAATTTGCATTCCTCTTTCAAGTAAAAGAGTCTTCTTCTTGATATCTCTTGTATAGTTCTTATATGACTCCTAATTGGCAAATATTCCCTTATCATATGGGATTTCCTTGTTCTTACCCTTATTCCTGAGGATTGCTTTCTTTCCATCCGCCATCTCAATTATCTCTAAGCTCTAAAAATACATAAAAGAGAAGATGGGTACAGAGCTGAACAATAGAAATCTTTACAAAATATCCTCTTTAATTGGTGGGAAATTACAAGAAATTGATGGAGGATGGTCGCGAACTCGATTCTTGGTTTTGAAATTGAAAGGAGCAGATATTTCGACTAGATTGGCTTTGAATCTTAGCTTTTCGAGTTTTGGTAAGGTAGGGTTTCAAATGGGTTCTCCTGCTCTTATGATGCCTTTGGATCTGTTCGACACTTTGTGGTGTTGAAAGAATCGGGTCCTTATCTATAATCTATATTTTTCGAAGATGTCCAACGCCGCGGCCTCGGGTCATGTCACACGGCGCCAAGTACTTAGATCTTTTATGCTCTGGAGCCGGGCTATCTTTTCTCTGCTTTTCCATATTAACCTGACGCCATGTGGTGTTGGGACAAATTCCATGGCGACATGTTCACACTGTGCGATACCAGTAAGGCTGTTGTGGCGTCGACCTACTCGAGATGCACCTTTCTCCAAGAAAGTGAGCTCTTGATTTTTGCTCATTGTCCACATGTTAGACTCAACTCATTCTTCCAAAATGATTACCTAAACTCAGCATTAGTTAAGAAGTCTTCATCATACACCAAGTAGACCCTTAAGCTTCTTGAATTATCAAAAGAAAATACCAAGTGAAATCATCCAACTGCTTAATTCTTGCCATAGTATAAAACATTCGACTCAAACATGCTCCATTCATGTTATGATGTACATTCAAAGCATGCCTTTACAAAAATTGAGTCTCTCCTACCTAAGAATATGTAAATATAATTCTACCAAAAATTTTATTTACAAAGCATGGGCCACCTCCCAGCAGGACCAGTTTTTAAAGTCTTTGGTTAAGACTCTCCAGTGGTGCTTGCACCTATCCTGGATATAGAATTGAGTTGAAGGGGACATTGTAGGATTTCTATAGAAGGGAAGGTTCTTTCTTTTCCCATTTTCATTTTGGGTTGGTGGGATGCCAATCTCCTCCACCAGGCTCTTGAGCTCTTTCGGCTGCTTATCTCTATGCTTCCCTGCTCAATTATGTAGGGATCTGAGCTTGATCCAACTCCTTGAGTGGACTTACACCACTCATCTATACTCAACCACCTTTTCTCTTCATAGGGAAAATGGCCCTTTACAATAAATGGATCTAGACCTTGGATGGGAGGTCTCTTATTAATGGCCTCCCTTGCCACCTCTAAAGGGTGTTTCAACCTTTGACTCCCTTTCTTCTTCATCTTCATGGATTGAGGAATAGAGAAGGTTACTTATTTTCCACTAGCTTACCTCATTGTAATCTTTCCTTCTTCGACATCAATGATGGTATGTTTAGTCACTAAGAAGGGTCTCCCGAGGATGACAAGCATTTATGTCCTTTCATCAACATCAAGGATTAAAAAGTAATCTGGAAAGAGAAGGTTGTGCACCTTGACCATTACGTTTCCAAAATTCCCCTCGGGTAGCTGATTGACCCACTAGCCAACATAACTTTGTCTCTGTGGGTGGAGGTTCACTAGCCCCCAGGTCACACAGTGTCCTCAATTAGGTTGGTCCCTATGGTGCAAGGTATAGCAAAACTCCCAGGATCTTTCACCTTGGGTAAGCACCTCTCTCTCCAATTACTTTTTTTTTCTCTGCCTATCCTCCACTCAGAATTGTCTGGCAAACGGCTTGATGGTTCAGCATAGCCAGCTCTCTCCTCCAACCGTTCCAAATCAGGGTTATCAATATGAAGCTTCAGTGAAGCTTCAGGTGGTTGTAGAGGACTAGAATCCTCCTTTTCCTCAGAACTTTTATTTGTACGTGGTGGCCAAACTCCTTTTTCTAGTTAACTCATTACTCAACAAATGCCAATCCTCTTCTCCTTTTTCTTGGACATTGGAGAAATCTGGTTGGGCTCTTCCAAATTCAATTTTTCTTGGAGTTCTTCCTCAATATTCCTCTGTTGTGCTCTCAGATACCTCTCTTCCAATTCTTCCTCCTTAATCTCCTCTTCATAGGAGTCAACTTCTTCAATCTCGACTCACTCAAAGGGAGATGTCATGAACTGATCCATTTTGATAGGCTCGTGGGAAGGGGGAACTTAGCTTTGTTCCAAATGGAGGAAATCATACTGATCATTTTCTTCTTGAATGAACTAACGGTTCACTTCTTACGTTTCCATTTGTTCATGAGCCTCCTTTAACTATACAACAATGCACTTCTCTGTTTCTTTTTCTTCTTCCTTCTTCGGGTTCTCCATATTATCACTTGGGAGAGGCCCTTTCATCCTTTCTCTTATGCCCCATTGCCAACTGGCCTACCTGGACTTCAATGTTCCTAAGGGATGCATCGTGGTTTGTACCATTTTTATCAGCAGGGCATGAGTGGAGTTTCCTTTCTCAGCTTGAGGCTGAGTTTGGAATCTTCTTTGCTGACCAATATTCTGGTAGCCACCTTAATTTGATGATTGTACATTCCCTTGGTCATTTATCCATCCGAAATTTGGATGGTTTCTCCAACCAGGAATATAGGTGTTGTAAAAGGGGTTTCCTTCTCCTTGTTAATTTTGAGCATACTGCACACTCTCCACAGTAGATGTGCAGACTTCGACCCCATGACTACCACCATCACTTCTTAGACACCTACTGCTTTCCTCGAACTTGACCGTTGGCCTTGCTCTGGTATGCCCCTTGGCCTTTAAGTGTTCCATTGGTAGCTGTTGCCATATTTTCTATTGTTCATCAGTGATCCTCCTGCGGCTACATCAATAATAGTTCTGGTTTGGGTTTACAGCCCATTATAGAAGGTATGCACTTGTGATCATTTGGGTATAGAGTGATGAGGCCACTTCCTTAACAATTCCTTAAAATGATCCCAAGTGTCACGCCGCTAGAGTATACGAAGCACAATCTTGCTCCTTAGTGGCGTGCGGCCTAGCCTCCAGCCCGTCTGGATGCTAGTTAGCCTCTTGGAAGAAGTTTAGCACAAGAACACTCCGTTCTTGATGCAAGAAGTCTCTCAAAACTCAAGCACAAAGGGGACTCCGAATTTGGGAGGAAAGAACACTTCTATTGAATGAATGAGTGAGTTACAAGCCTTTGTACATTGCTATTTATAGATTACAAAACCCCCCATGGTTGGTGACACCTATCAAGCACTTCTCTAAGTGCTTACCAACCAATGCCAACTCATGCCAACCCATAGATTCCCACTAACTCTATGAGTTGTTGCCAACTAGCAAGCACTCCCTCCTAGTGCTTGCCAACTCATTGCCAACTCATGTACGCCACCTCACTTGCCTTGTCACGAGCCACCTCATGTGCCACGTCGTATAAGTGCCACATCATCCGCCTCGTCATCGGATAATTGTTGGTCCCGCGCCTCTTTGTCAGTTGGCTGTCCATGCGCATTTGTATGTGCGTCAGCCCATGTCGCATGTCCGTGTTCCATGGACATCGCGCATTTTGGTATAGGGAAGTCGCACCCAGTTTCACCAAGCCTCATTTAAAGACTCCTGATCCATTTGCGAGAATAGGTTGATGTAATTCCTTAGCTTGACATTCATCGCTGGAGGGAAGTACTTAGCAAGAAAGTTTTGCTATAGGTCCACCCATGTGGAGATAGACCCTGAAGGTAATGAATTTAGCCAATGCATTGCCTTGTCCCTCAGTGAAAATGGGAATTACCTCAGCCTAATTGCATCATCTGACACGCCATTGTGTTTGAATGTGTCATAGATTTCCAGTATATCTGCTAAGTGTGCATTTGAGTCATCAATTTGATGTCCACCGAATTGGACTAAGGTTTGGATCATTTTTATGATTGTCGTCTTGATTTCAAAATTATTTGCTGGTATAGCCGGTCTTTGGATACTGGAGTGAATACCTCCAACTTGAGGTACTGCAAACTCTCTCAAAATCCTAGGCTCTTCCTCAGCCATATCTTCCTCTCTTATGTCTATTCTTTGTTGCCTCAAATTTGCCCTCGATGGGCTTTCTATCTCAGGATCGTAGGGCAGCACTCTAAGCTTTCTGTTTGCTGCATAAAATAGATGGGAGTGGCTATTCAGCTTACTCTAACAAACATACACAAAAACAACAGATTAACAATAATAAAATCACACAAACAAATAATAATTTGAAATATACACTAACTAAATAAAACTAACTAATTGCACTATCTTTCAATCTAACCAAATTAAATTGTCACACAACTATTTTAGTCTAAACTAAACTACCCTAAGCTAGGTTACTGCTATAGAGCCAAATGCTAATATTTATTAATGACCCCGGCAACTGTGCCAAAAACTTGGTTGGGCGAATATACTCTTAATTTAAAAGCCCGTATGCAAGCACACGTATCACTCAAAGTAATATGCTAGGTAAGTCCAGATCGATCCACAAGGACTTTTCTACGTACTAAAACAACAGTACTCTAAAACTATATCTAACTAGCAAAATTAGCTAAAAGTTCTCACTAGTATCTAATATAAACTGACTACACAAGATACTAATCCTACTAATTACGAAGCTGCCTAAGGTGATACATGCACACGCGAGAAGATGCGAAGTAGTGGAGCTAGGGGATTGTGATATCATGTAACAAGTGGGGGATTCATGTAATCTTTAGTTTGGGTGTGTAATTCCTAGCTCGCTAGAGAATCTGGAATTTAGTACGCATAGCCCTCTCTCGAGGCACTACGACTGTGTCTCCTTCCTTAGCCCTATTGTCTCTCGAAGTCAAGGGTCTAAATCAAAGGTCCATAAGCTGCTGCCAACCTGACCACATGTGTCTGGGCACTTCGCTCAAATTCCACTAGTGAACCCCTCACTTGCTAGTTCTTGATTATGGGATCACACGTAGGTTTAACATGTCTATCGCCGCATTACTTCTCAGTCTGAACTGGGACATCTGATTTACAAAAGGGGTTGTCAATCCCCTAGTGTATGATGTGAATCTAAAATGTCATATTTTCAGCCTTAATTTTTAGCCTTTTATATTTATTTGGTGCCCAAATATTCTGATTATTCTTACATTTTTATGTAGGATACTAATGGAGGCTTTAAATATTTAAAGGAACTAATGGAGAGATTTTTGATAGTTTAACCACTGGAACGTAATCGGGGATTTATTCTTTTTGCAGAGGTCCGATTGAGGTTATTTACAATGTGCTGGATGCGCAAAAGAAAAACAACATTCATGTTTTACGTTTCAAGAGATACGGGCTCCAAAAAGGTAAAGTCGGGAATTAAGTTACTGAACGTGCAAAGCTGGCATTCCGGACTTTTAGTTCGACTAGGAAAGGGTTTTTCTACCCCAGGTTTTTGTAAATCGTGTCTATAAATATGTAAGGGGTTAGAAGGCATAGGGGATGATTATTTTCTCTATTCCCTCCTCTATATTTGTTATTTCTTCTGTCATTTTCGTCAAGGCCCTACGTGGTTAGATTTCTGCCATTGGTCGAAGGAAACTGAAGCCTCTAATTCGGCAAAACCTGTGAGATCTAATTTACTTTCATTATTCAACTTACATTTTGAGTCTTGGATGTTCTTTTGCACATATTTTCATGATTGTTTCGTTTAATTACTAGGAGGCCTACTAGTTTATTGATCGTTAAAATCTACTGCTAAGTTAGGTATCAAATTCGTAATTGTTTGTTCCCTCTAACTTGTTAAGCAACTAAGATTTAATAATTATTGCGTCAGAAGTTGTTAAATCTTAGAGATAATTTTCAACTAAATTAAATGTAACCGCGTGTGTATGTGTTGTTTAGCTTCATTGATTTCCTAATTCTTAATACTGCTACTATATTCAATCTCTAGCGCTTGTCTTCGGATGATTAGTAGTAAGGGGTGATTCGCTTGTTTACTAAATAGCGATGAACAAGGAGAAATAGTTCAGTGATGAATATTCAAAGTGTGAATTGAAATATGCATGAATCAATTATCAGTTGCGGACTTCCGATGGTGGATGTTGACTACGACCAATGTTTGTTGCTACGTGTTTTTTTAAATCTCAATCTGAATTGTTCCGTATTCAATTTTTCTTCCATTTTCCTTCTTTTATGATCAACCCTCCAATTCTTATTTACTGCATTAGATACGCTCTGTGGGATCGATCCTTACTAACCCAACTACATTTTTTTTGAGTAAAGGTTATTTTTGGTTGCCTACGACGGCACACCAAATTTTAGCATCATTGCTGGGGAGTTTTCTAGTTCTGATTTTTTTTACTTTTTTTTCTTTTGTTTTATTTATTTTTTATGTCCAAAACTCGTGCTTCTAATCAAGTTGACTGGCTGTACGGTCCAGACATAGACAAAACTTTGTGCCAGTTGAGAAAAGAAGCTCAGAGGAGAAGGAACGATCTTGCTCCTAATTCACTAATTGCTGAGAATCTTAATATTGAAGGGCAGAAAGTCATGGTTGGAAATCAAACATTAAAGGAGCTTGCTGCCCCTGATTTGAATCAACAACTTTTATGCATAACCTTTCCTTAACTATAGATTATGCTACCACTTTTGAATTGAATTCTGGGCTAACACATCTTTTACCATCTTTTCAAGGACTTGCAGGTGAAGATCCTCACAAGCATCTAAAGGAGCTTCATGTGGTATACACAAGTATGAAACCTACTGATGTAACTGAAGATCAAATTAAATTGAGAGCCTTTCCATTTTCATTGAATGATTCGGCGAAGGATTGGCTCTAGTATCTACCATCTGGGATTACCACGTGGAATGAAATGAAGAGGTTGTTTTTGCAAATATATTTCCCTGCTTCAAGAGCAGCTAACATTCGAAAAGAAATCTGTGGTGTAAGACAACATAATGGAGAATCCCTACATGAGTATTGGGAACGTTTTAAGAAATTATGTGCTAGCTGCCCCCATCATCAAATTAGTGAGTAGCTGCTTATCTGGTATTTCTATGTGGGCCTTTTACCTAATGATAGGAGCATGATCGATGCCGGTAGTGGAGGAGCTTTGGTGGATAAAACTCCTAAGGCTGCAAGAAACTTGATCGTAAATATGGCAGAAAATTCCCAACAATTTAGTACTAGGCTTGATACTCCTTTAAAGCATGTAAATGAGATAAATATTTCTTCCCTTGCACAACAAATTGTTGGTCTAACTTCTCTTGTTCGTCAAATGGCTGTAGGTAAAATGCAAGTAGAAAAGGCTTGTGGGATTTGTTCGGTAGAAAGGCATCCAACATTTATGTGTCCAACTCTTCAAGAGGAGCCAATTGAGCAAGTGAATATTACAAATGATTTTCCTGGACAACTGCAAAACAAGTATGATCCCTATTCAAGCACGTATAATCCGGGATGGAGGGATCACCCCAATCTTAGATATGGGAATCCACAACACATTCAGATAGCAACTCAAAACCATCAAAGTTTCCAGCAATATAAGCAGTCATACGACCCAAGACAACAACAATGCCAAAATTATAATTCAAGTATGTCTTTAGAAGATATAGTTAAAACTCTTTCCACTAATACTTTGCAATTTCAACAGGAGACAAGGGCTAGTATTCAAATTTTAGACAATCAAATGAGTCAGATGGCAATTGTAATTAGTCGGCTAGAAGCGCAAAGATCAGGAAAGTTACCATCTCAAATAGAATTAAATCCAAAAGAAAATGCAAGTACAATCATCTTGAAAAGTAAATAAGTTGAGGCTTCACCTTCAGCGTCAAAACATGAGAAGGAGAAAAACTTCAGTGTAGATAAGATTACTCCAAATGTCAATGATGAACCTCAGCGTAAGTTTCCACCCCTTTCTGATTATAAACTAGTACCTCCTTTTCCTCAGGCTTCAGCAGAATTCAAAAAGGATGAACAAAGTAAAGAGTTATATGAGACTTTTCGAAGATGCAAGGTAAATATTTAACTTTTAGATGTCATTAAACAAGTACCTCAATATGCTACATTCTTGAAGGAATTGTGTACAATTAGGAGGAAACATAAACTGAAGGGATGTGAGAAAGTGAGAGTAGGGGAGAATGTTTCTGAAATTATTGAATGAAAACTCCCTACAAAATGCAAGGATCTAGGTATGTGTACTTTCCCTTTTATGATAGGTGACACATGATTTTAGAAGGCAATGCTATATTTGAGAGCTTCTATAAATGTCATGACATATTCTATTTATGCTTCTTTGAAACTTGGCCCTTTGAATAAAACTAGTGTTGTAATTCAATAGGGAGATAGATCAAATATCCTACAGGTGTAGTTGAGGATGTTCTTGTTAAAGTTAATGATGTTTTTTTCTCAGTTGATTTCTATGTACTTGACATGGAGAATGTTGATCAAACTACTCCTATTTTGCTAGGAAGGCCATTATTAAAGGTATCCAAGACTAAAATAGATGTTCATAGTGGCACACTTACCATGGAATTTGATAGAGAAATTGGTAAATTTATAATTTATAATGCCATGAAATATCCTGGAGATGATAATTCTATTTATTCAATTGGTGCAATTGATTCTTTTGCACAAGAAGTTTTTGAACTTGATGGTGAAGATGGATTAGAATTTATCATCAGTAATTATCTTGAAAAAGAGGATGACTATTTAACTTTGAGTACTGATTTGCAAGAAACAATTGCAACATTGAATGATTTTCCAAAATTACAGCAGCCAAGTAATGTTTCTTATATGACTTTACGAGTTTCTAATGAGATGCTTTTACCCTCTGTTTTTCAGGCTCCTTTTCCAGATTTTAATCCCCTCCTAAGTCACCTCAAGTATGTGTTCCTTGGAGAGGGAGAGAAGTTACTAGTGATCATCTCTAATAAACTTGTAGAAATATTTAAGGAGCATAAGACGGCTATTGGTTGGAAAATTGCAGATATTAAAGGCACGCGTCAAATTCTACTTGAAGATGGAGTAAAACCTTCCCGTCAACCACAGAGAAGATTGAATCCACCCATGATGGATGTAGTGAAGAAGGAAATCCTTAAACTTCTCGAAGGTCAAGTGATTTATCCCATTTCAAATAGCAATTGGGCTATCCCTGTTCAAGTAGTCCCTAAAAAGACTGGAATAACTGTTGTGAAAAATCAAAGCGATCAGGTAGTTCCGACTCGAGTTCAGAATGGCTGGCGAGTTTGTATAGATTTTAGAAACTTAAACGTTGTCACCCGCAAGAATCACTTTCCTTTACCTTTTATTGATCAAATGGTTGAAAGGTTAGCTAGTCATTCTTACTACTATTTTCTTGATGGTTATTCAGGATATTTTCAAATAGCAATTGCTCCAGAGGATCATGAAAAAACTACCTATACATGTCCATTCGGAACTTTTGCGTATCGTCACTTGCCCTTTGCCCTTTGCCCTTTGCAATGCCCCAGCCACATTGCAAAGCTGTATGGGTAGCATATTTTCATATTATGTTGAGAATATCATAGAAGTATTTATGGATGATTTTACTATTTATGGAGACTCCTTTGATACTAGTCTATATAACCTTACACTTGTTCTTAAAAGATGGACAAAAACTATCCTCATTTTAAATTCTGAATAATGTTATTTTATTGTTGACAAAGGTATAGTTTTGGGGCATGTTGTTTCATCTAAAGGAATTGAGGTAGATAAAGCTAAAATGGATGTAATTCAATCTTTACCTTATCCCACAAGTGTGCAGGAATTTGTTCATTTCTTGGTCATGCAGGTTTTATCGAAGATTCATCAAAGACCTCTCAAAAATAGCATTTCCTCTATGCAAGTTGCTACAAAAGGGTGTGACTTTTGAGTTCGATCAGCCATGTAAAAAACCATTTGATAAGCAGAGGGAACTGCTAACTTCGTCCCCAGTTATCCATCCCCTGATATGGAAGAAGCAATTTGAGATACTGTGTGATGCAAGTGATTATGCAGTAGGCACTGTATTGGGTCAAAGAATTGAAAAAGCATCGCATGCCATTTATTATGCTTCAAAGACTTTGAATGATGCTCAGAGAAATTCTTCTACCACTAAGAAAGAACTTTTAGCTGTTGTTTTTGCTTTAGAAAAGTTTCGATCTTATTTGCTTGGTACTAAAGTCCTTGTTTACTCTGATCATGCAGCTCTTTGTTATTTGATGACGAAGAAAGAGGCAAAACCAAGATTAATAAGATGGATACTTCTCTTGAGGGACTTTCATTTGGAGATTAAAGACAAAAGAGGGATGGAAAATTGTGTTGCAGACCATTTGAGTCGTTTAGTCCATATGGAGGATGAATTTCCTTTGCAGGACACACTTCCTGATGAACACTTGTGTTGCAGACATTACCTTGGTATGCGAATATTGTAAATTATTTGGTTACTAATATGTTACCTTCTGGTTTTAGTAAGACTCAAAGACATAAAATCAAGAGTGATGCCAAATACTATGCATGAGATGACCCATACTTATGGAAGCATTGTGTGGATGAAGTGAGAAGGTGTATTTATGACAGTGGAATTATTTCTGTTCTGTCCTTTTGTCATTCTTATGCTTGCGGAGGTCATTTTGGAGCTAAAAGGACAGCAAGAAAAGTCCTAGAATGTGGCTTGTATTGGCCATCTCTATTTCGAGATACATACTCTTTTTGTAAGTCATGCAAACATTGTCAGAAAACACGAAACATATCCAAAATGAATGAGATGTCACAAACTCCTTTCCCTGTATCTTTTGGATATATTTATATTTTACCTGTTGTTGATTATGTCTCAAAATGGGTAGAAGCAGAAGTTTCAAATCGAGAGATCAAGTCCATCCTTGAGAAGACAGTTAATCCGAGCAGAAAATATTGGAGTTTGCGCTTGAATGATGCTTTGTGGAAATATAGGACTGCTTATAAGAGGCCCATGGGAATGTCACCTTACCGATTGGTGTATGGTAAACCATGCCACCTTCCAGTTGAGTTAGAACACAAGGCTTATTTGTCTATAAAGAATTTCAATGTGACAATGGATGAAAGTGGAGAACATAGGAAATTGCAACTACAGGAGTTGGAGGAAATCTGAAATGATGCCTATGAAAGTGCAAGGATTTACAAAGAAAAGTCGAAAGCATTTCATGACAAAATGATCTCTAGGAAAGAATTTAAAGTTGGTCAAAAAGTTCTTCTCTTCCATTCATGGCTTCGTTTATTTCTAGGTAAGTTGTGTGCTCGTTGGATTGGACCTTTTGTGGTTACTAATAGTTATTCTCATGGAGCAGTTGAAATTCAAACTTTAGCGACTTAAGCCATTCTATGAAGGTTTCCAAGTTGAGAATGTGCCACAACTGGATCTTGAATATCCCGTTTATACTAATTAAGAAAGAGAGAATCAACTCGAGCCAACGACAATAAACAAAGGCGCTGCATGGGAGGCAACCCAAGGGGAGTTTCTTTTTCTTCTTATTTTTATTTTTATTTTTTATTTTTTTTTCTTCTGCTTTTTCTTTGCATTTCATCTTACATAGGGGACAATGAAAGTTTTAAGTGTGGGTGAGTGGATTAGGTTGTTCTCCTTGGTTGTATTTGTTGTGAGTACAACTCAATTAAGCTTTAAAAAATCATAATATGATTGAATAAGTGTTCTCCAACTTATGATTAATTAATTTTGCCACTTTCCTTGAGAATGGTGGTGACTAAATTAGTAGACAAAAGCTGGTGAGATTTTGAGCCTTCAGACTGACAAATGTATATCAGTCTCTATTTTCTTTCCTGTGAAATATTCTTCCGTAGATTTGTTTCTTCAGAACATCCCTTGATTCTCTTTGAGGCCACATTGACACATGCATGCATGAAAATGATTAAGGCCATCTTTTTCATAAACCACATAAGCCAAATAGCCTACCTGGTAATTAACTTCTTCCCTTTGTTGAACACCATTGAGTTTAATTTGCCTTTGTTTTTTATTTTGAACCCAAGTTACAAACCTCACATACAAAAAATTCCTTTATCCAAGTCGTAAAACTGATGGAGGAATGCTCATTATTTTGATATGTGTGAATGTCCAAGGAATAAGTGTTGGGGTGTCAAGATTTGTGGTATGAGTATGAATGATGAAATTTCTGGAATATGTTTTCATTCTCGATTGTGATCTCCATAGATGATGCAATCTCTTGAACAAAAAAAGAGTGAAAAAAATGGAAGTGAGGAAGGAACTTGATTTCCAGGTTATAAACTCCTCAAATTTTAAAAGAAGAGATCTGTGTAAAGATGACTTACAATGGTAGAAGCTGTTGTTTCTGATGCAAAGTGTTACAGGTTTACATTCTTCAAAAATAAATGTAGAAGCTGCGGAATTGGAGGTTGGATTTACTTGTTAATTTCAGCTTGGTATAATTCATATTTGCTCCACTAGTTTTGCTAGTTCTAAACCCAAACTTCCACATATATCCCATCTTGATCCTAAACCCCATTACAACCCCTGAAAAGTCCTTATGATTTATGTTATGCATGCGATCCCAGTGGTGGAGAATGAGAAGATGTACAAGCTTATAGTTGAACATTTCTATTGGAATGAATTTGAGTGAAACACATACCCTTCAAACATATGAGAGTCAGGAGTTAATTCTGTGAGGGTCTACATATTTAGTTTATTCGATTTTCATGTAAAAAAAAAACATACTAAGGAAGTTTAAATTGTTTAAGAAGACTTTTGCATGACGTGATATTATTTTTGAAGCTTTTTATTGTTCTCTACTCATGGAATTGCAACCTTGGTGTCAAGTAAATTTTAGATATGCCCAAGGATGAACAAAGGTTAAGTGTGGGGAATTTGATGTGAATCTATAACATCATATATTTCAGCCTTAATTATTAGCCTTTATATTTATTTGGTGCCCAAATATTCTGTTTGTTTTTTTCTTTTATGTAGGATACAAATGGAGGCATTACATATTTAAAGGACCTAAAGGAGAGATTTTTGACAGTTTAACCACTGGAACGTGATTGGATATTTATTCTTTACTAGGAGGTCCGATTGAGGTTATTTAAGATGTGCTGGATGCGCAAAGGAAATGCCTACAACATTCATGTTTTACATTAGAGAGATACGAGATCCAGAAAGGTCAAAATCGGGATTTAAGTTATTGAACGTGCAGAGCTGGCATTCCGGACTTTTAGTTCGATTAGGAAAAGGTTTTTCTGCCCCAGGTTTTTGTAAATCGAGTCTATAAATATTTAAGGGGTTAGAAGTCATAAGGGATGATTATTTTCTCTATTCCCTCCTCTTTATTTGCTTTACTTTTGTAATTTTCGTCATGGCCCTGCGTGGCTAGATTTTTGTATTGGTCGAAGGAAACTAATGCCTCGGAGTCTACAAAACCCGTGAGATCTAATTTGTTTTCATTATTCAACTTACACTTTGAGTATTGGACGTTCTTTTGCACTTATTTTCATGATTGTTTCGTTTAATTACTAGGAGGCCAATTAGTTTATGGTTGTTTACAATCTGCTGCTACGTTAGAAATCAAATCCGTGATTGTTTGTTCCCACTAACTTGTTAAGCAACTAAGTTTTAATAATTATTGCATCAGAAGTGGTTAAATCTTAGAGAGAATTTCTAATGCAATCATGTGTGTATGTGTTTTTTAGCTTCATCGATTTTCTAGTTCTTAATGCTGCTTCTATATTGAATCTCTAGTGCTTGTCTTCAGATGATTAGTAGTAAGGGTTAATTAGTTCGCTTGTTTACTAATTGGCTATGAACAAGGAGAAATAGTTCAGTAATGAATATTCAAAGTGTGAATTGGTAAATGCATGAATCAATAATTAGTTGCGGACTTCTGATGGTGGATGTTGACTAACACCAATGTTTGTTGCTACGTGTTTTTTTTATATCTCAATCTGAATTGTTCCTTATTCAATTTTTCTTCCATTTTCCTTCTTTTAAGATCAACCCCAATTCTTATTTACTGCATTAGATATTCTCTGTGGGATCGATCCTTACTCACCCTACTACATTTGTTTTGAGTAAAGTTATTTTTTGTTACCTACAACAGCACACCAGTGTACAATGCTCCCATGAGTCAACCACACTAGATTAAATATAGAGTACACTGAATATGAACTAAATATTATATTAATCCTTACCACAAGTTACATTACATCACAAACCCCCTTAGGGTTCTTAGCTCGACATAGTTGGGATGAGGGAAAATACCCTTTCCAAATTCATACAAAACATACAAGCTAAGTTAGCACAATAAATAGGAATAAAGAGAAGAAAAGGAATAGAAGCTTCCCTTCCACCCAAGATCTTCTCCTTCTTCCTTCCTTGCAGCTCAAGTGAGCTGTGCCCTAACTCCAAAACTTGCACAAAGTTCAGGTTTGAGGCGTGCTCCTCAAATGAGATAACATCTCATCTATTTACAAGGGAACCCTTATGGTTCCATTAATTTTTGGCTGAAAAGCCGTCCGGCAGCGTGAGGTGTCAGACGAGTTCCACGGTGTCGAGTCTTAGTGCCGCGAGTGGCGCCACACGATCCTGTGGCGCTGCACGATCCTGTGGCGCTGCACAATCATGTGGCACTGCACTACCTCCCACTGTGGACACCAGCACCGCGAGTGGCGCCGTCACGATCCTGTGGCGCTGCATAAACATGTGGCACTGCAGTACCTCCCACTGTGGTCACCAGCACCGCAAGTGGCGCCGACACGATCATGTGGCGCCGCACGATCATGTGGTATTGCACTACTTCCCGCTGTGGTCGCCAGCACTGGGGCGCTGAGTCTGAGCGCCGAGGTGCTCACATTAAGCAAGGATGGGCACCCCTGCGCTGGGTTTGAGCACTGAGGTGCTTGCGTTAAGCGAGGATTGGTGCCCCTGTGGTGGGTTTTGAGCACCTATGTGCACTACCCAGAAACATCTTCTCGCTCCCTGGGCCGCAGCTCTGGCTTGGGTGCCGTGGCGCCCAACACTTAGTCATTTCTGCTTGGGCGTTTGTCTCGTTCTTCTGGCGCCATGACTCTGCTGTTGGTGCTATGTGGTGTTGCTCACAGCCTGTTCTCCTCTTCTCGACGTTGTGCCTTCCCCTCTGTTGACTTGTGGCACCGACTTCGGTATTGATCTGCATTGGGGTGTTTTTTGCTCAAAAATACTTAGTTGAGCTCTTTCTCCTTTCTTTTCGCATTTTGTGGCACCTCAACTCCTAAAAATAGAGAACATATTACGGTATCCACATGACATGGAGCTTGAGGTGGCACTCTACTTGGCTAATGAGGTTGCATGCATGTGCTTAATAGCTGGCACAAGTTAGTTGAGGTTTGAAGTCAAATAAACCAATTCAAATCAGTTTGAATGAGTTAGCTAGAGACTAGGGGGTTTCCATTAGATATCCCGCATATGGGGAGAGTGTATACAATAAATACCCTTCTAGAAGAGCTTGTAATCACTTCATCATTCAGTAGAAGATAATTTCCTCCTAAATTCGTATTTTCTCTTGCCTTGGAGTTTTGGGAGTGTTCCAGCACTCAGAACAGAGTGACACTGCCCCAACTCTTGCTTGGGAGGCTGACTAGCAACCAGGCCAACTTGGAGGCTAGGCCACACACTACAAAATACTAAGTTCGGACTTTGGTCAATCCAGCGGCATGACAATTGGCATAATAATATAAGGTCATTATAATGGCAAATTCTGAGACTGAAATCGCTCCAATCAAAGCTAAAGAGAGTGTCTAAATCTGAGCTTCATTTTTCTTCTCTCGAGGAGATAATGGATAAGGTTGAGGCGAGTTGTTCTGGATTAAAAGAACAAGTACGTGAGAACCTCAATTATGGAAATGAGAGCATAAAAGCGGTTCATGTCTTGGAGGAAAACTTCCACAATGCCATGGCAGTGTTCTGGGCAGACTTAGATGTAGTGCGGAAAGAGATATATGATTACGGATGTTAATCTCTTTGCTAGAGCGAGCTATGCAAAATGGAGGTGCAAGAACGAATGGAGCAGCAACCAAGATCAAAGTGTCTGAACTGAATCCTTTTAATGGGGTTCGAGATCCTAAAATCATTGTCGCAAGCAGAGCAATACTTCCATTCTACCAAACTCACAAAAGAGGAGAGATCCTAAAATCATTGACCACGTTTTGTGGCAAGTACAGCAGTACTTCCATTCTACCAAACTCACGAACGAGGAGCATAAGGTAAGCATTGCTTCTATGTTCCTCATCGATGTTGTTGTACTCTGGTGGAGGAAAAGGGCTACAAATGGGGAATCAGGCTCCTTAACAGTAAGGACGTGGGAGGATTTCAAGAAAGGAATTGAAGTCACTATTCTTCCCTGAAGATGTTGAATATTAGGCTCGGAAAGAGTTGAGAACCCTGTAACAAGAAGACACCATTAGAAAGTATGTGCAAACATTTACTTCTTTAATGCTGTTCATTTCTGATATCTCCAATCAAGACAGACTTTTTTCTTTTCTTGCTAGTTTGAAAGCTTGGGCGGACCAAGGACTAAGGAGGTGGGAAGTGAAAAATTTGGCCTCAGCTTTGTCAATGTTTGAGATGCTGACGGAGTATGAAAAGAAGACCGAGGAGGTGGCTTCTAAAAACACCAATGGCACAAAAGACCATAAGGACCAAGAAAAGAAAATGAAGTTTGAGAAAAGACCTGAGAAGAAGAACTCACACTTCAAGTTTGATGATAAAAAGAAGAAATGTGAAAAAGGTAAGTCCTTCGGAAAAATCAGATGTTTTATTTGTGAAGGAGAACATCTTGCTAAGGACTGTCCAAAGGTGAAAGTGTTGAATACTCTTTCAGGAGAAGGAGATAAAAAGTAAAATGGGGAAGAACCACGCATGGGTTCCATTGTGTTGCTCAATTCGGTAGGAACATGTGGTGCTAAGACTTCAACTCAATCGGTAAGGCCTAATTAAAACTACTCTTTGCTTGATTTATCATCAAATGGTAGTAAGACGAAGGTCATGGTTGACATGGGAACTACTCATAACTTCATCTAAGAGGAGGAGGAAAGACGCCTCAAATTGAAGTTAGAACCGGACAACAGCCGGATGAAGGCTCTAAATTCAGCAGGCAGGGCGGTGGATGGTGTTGATAAAAACGTCCCTGTTACCTTGGGCAAATGGGTAAGAACTCTTGATTTTACTATTGTTCGAATGGATGATTTCAATGTAATTTTGGGGATGGATTTTATGAACAATTGTACGGCATTTGTAATGCCGTATTTGGTATTTGTAGGGATCCTTGATGACAGAGGGCCTTGTACACTTTTTGAGTCACAAGCGAATAATGTAAAAGGAATTGATGTAATCTTAACCACCCTACAACTTAAGCATGGTCTTATGGAAGGGGATCTTACTTATGTTGCAAGTCTAGTGAAGGACAAGGAAGGAACCTCAACTCCAGCACCGAAGGAAGTCATTGCAGTTCTGGAAGAGTTCAAAGATGCCTTGCCTCAGGAGTTGCCGCCCCAACTTCCCCCTAGAAGAGGTGTTGATCATTTGATTGAGCTGGAATCAGGCAACAAACACAAGCGAAGGCACTATACCGCATTAATCCTAAGGAGTTAGAGGAGCTACAAAAGCAATTGGTGAGTTGCCGGAAGCTGGGCTCATTCAGCCTTTCAAAGCACCATATGGAGCACCAGTTCTATTTAAGAAGAAGAAGGATGGTTCTTGCAACTTTGTATCAATTACCGAAAACTAAACAAGGTAACTGTTAAGAACAAGTACCCTATTCCTTTGATTTTTATCTTTTTTATCAATTGAAGGGTGCGAGAGTATTCTCAAAGTTCAACTTATGATCCGGATACTATCAAGTACGGATTACAGAAGGGGATGAGACAAAGACCACTTGTGTAACCAGCTCTGGGTCATATGAGTTTCTTGTTATGCCCTTTGGCTTAACCAACTCACCAGCCACTTTCTATACTCTTATGAGCCAAGTGTTTTCACCTTTTCTAGACAAATTTGTCATCGTCTATCCGGACGACATTGTGGTGTATAGCCCAAACCTACAAGAGCATGTAAAACACTTAAAACAAGTTTTCAAGGGGTTAAGGGAGAACTCTCTCTTTGTAAAGAGGGAGAAATGTTCCTTCAGATTGGAGGGTGTGTCCTTCCATTGACACTAGATTGGCGGAGAAAAGATTTTGATGGATGAGAAGAAGGCTGAAACCATTTCGAGTGAACCATGCCAACTAAATTTAGGGTCTTGAGAAGTTTCCTCGGCCTGGTGAACCACTATTGAAGATTCATTAGAGGATTTTCACCTATTGCAGCACCTTTGATGGATCTCTTCAAGAAGAAGTAGCAATGGCATTGGACAAATAGATCCCAAACTTCATTTCAGAAATTGAAGAAAGCTATGGTGGAAGAACTTGTTTTGAAGCTAGCCGACTTCAATATGCCATTTGAGGTAATTACTAATGCCTATAAATTTCCTATTGGGGGTGTTCTTGAGCATGATGAACATCCTATTGCATTCGACAGTGGGAAGCTGAATGAAACTGACAAGCCGTACACTGTTCAAATGAGGGAGATGACAGCAACTGTGGATTGTTTGCACACCTGGAGGCACTACTTGCTGGGGTCCAAGTTCGTTGTGAAGAAAGACAATGTTGCCTCAAGCTACTTCTTAACACAAAATAAGTTGAGCCCAAAGCAAACACATTGGCAAGATTTCCTAGTAGAATTCGATTTTGAGCTCAAATACAAATCTGGGAAAACAAACAATGTGGCAGACACACTAAGCCTCAAAGCTGACTTAGCTAGCATTGCTACTATAACTCAGGTCAGTACCTCCATACTTGATCGAATCTGATAGGGGCTACGGAGCGATGCCATAGAACGTTGCTTGGAACAAGCTGTTATAATTGGTGAAACAAGGTGTTTTTGGGTCAGCGATGGATTTTTCTGCACAAAAGGAAGCACCTATATGTACCAAAACATGAGGGATTATGCAAAGAGCTCATGCGTGAGTTCCATGGCACTTTGTAGGCTAAACATCCTGGTCAAAGGAGGACTATGGCACTCTTTGTCTAGGCACTACTACTGGCCTGGACTTGAAAAGTATGTGAACACTTGTTTGGTGTGCCAACAAGACAAAGTAGATAGGAGAATGCCTGGTGGCCTACTTGATCCTCTCCCCATTCCCAAGCATCCATGAGAGTCCATGAGCATGGACTTTATTTCTGGTATGAGACATACCGAAGGCCAGGATTCCATTTTGGTGGTGGTGGACAGATTCTCCAAGTATGGGATATTCATAGTTGTTTCAAAGGATTGCACAGCAGAGGAGGCAGCCAAAACATTCTTGTCACATGTGTTGAAGCTTTGGGGTGTGCCAGAGATGTTCTGGTATGAACTTTTTAAGCTGCTTGGAACTACTCTTAACTTTTCCACCAGATTTTATCCTCAAATGGACTAGCAAATGGAGCAGATTAATGCCTTGTTGGAGGAATACCTTAGGCATTTTGTCAGTGCAAATCAGAACTAGCCCGATCATATTTGCAACTAGCCAGCAAGTGCATGAAGAAGGTTGCTGATTTGAAGCGACGAGATGTTGAATCCAAGGTGGAAGACCTTATTCTCATAAAACTGAGACAAGAAGAATTTAGGTTGCTGAGGAACAAGAATAAAGGTTTGGTAAAACGGTATGAAGGACCTTTTTCCATAACGCAGAAGATTGTGAAGCCAGCATACAAAGTACAACAGCCGAAGAGAATGCACATTCATAATGTATTTCATGTTTTTAATATCAAACCTTATTTTATGATCTAGACCCTCAAAGACTTGTAAATCCTAGAGGACCCCTCGATGTATATACTACTTGCACATGTAAGTTCTAGAGGACCCTCAAAGAAAATGGACTATGTAATCACGCACAGACAGGTACGTCATAGAGGTAAGCCATGTACAACTGAATTCCTGGTGAAGTGGAGTCGAGAATCAGAAAGTGAGGCTACCGGGAACAAGGCCGCAGAACTTTGGCATTTCGAAGGAGGTTGAAGCATATCAGGGGCACATGCAGACGAGGATGTTTGCCTTATGGCGGTGGGAGCACGATACGGGGGGCGATTTGCCAATGCATACAAGCCCAACATCTTTGGAGTGTGGACATGCACAAGATAGCAGAGCAAGAACGGACACGTACATTCATGCGTATGGACAACCAACAGGCCAGAATGTGCACGCGGGCGCCTTGCACATGTACATCTAGCATATCTGGACGCATGCTTGGGGAAGCATACGAACACGCCTAAGCGTGGGGTTGCAATTCTGTTACCCCACTCATGCTGACGCAAAGGAGCAGCCATGCCTATGCACAGCGCAAGCTCCGACGAACATAGAGGTGTCAAGGTGCAAGCAAAACCACATGGTGCAACTTAGAGAAGAAGCAACATAATTACAGTGGGTAAGCAGCATATGAGGATATGGCAGATGAATGGCAGCTAACATGGCATTTGCATGACATGGTGCATGAGGTAGCACTTGACTGGGCATGTGAGGTGGCATAGATGAGCTGGCAAAGCACATGGGGATGTGATTAATAGCTGGCACAAGTTAGTCGAGGTTTGAAGTCAAATAAACCCTTTCAAATGAGTTTGAATGAGTTCGCTAGAGATTAGGAGGTTTTGGTTAGATCTTCCCACATATGGGGCAAGTGTTAGCCTTGTAGAAGAGCTTGTAATCACCTCATCATGCAATATAAGATATTTTCCTCCTAAATTCGTATTTTCTCTTGCCTTGGAGTTTTGAGAGTGTTTTAGCACTTAGAATAGAGCGACATTGTGCGAAATCTTTCTTGGGAGGCTGGCTAGCAACCAAATAGACTTGGAGGCTAGGCCACACGCTGCAAAAGACTAAGTTCGGGCCTTGGTCAATCCAGCGCCGTGACACATGTACTAGGTTTTAGGTATTTCTTGACTTTGGTGGATGATTGTACTAGGTTCACTTGGACATTTCTAATGAGAAACAAGTCTGTAGCTACTGTTATAGTACCCGGGCTCTTCAAGCTTATTCAAACTCTGTTTGGTGCTGTTATTAAACAATTTTTATTTGAAAATGCTCCTGAATTGCAGTTCACTATTTTTTTCATTCCAAGGGAGTTTTGCATCAGTTCTCATGTGTGGAACGCCCTCAACAAAATGCAGTAGTAGAGCAGAAGCATCAACATTTTCTCAATGTGGCTCAGGCCCTTTTTTTCAATCCCAAGTCATTCTTCTACACCAGGTTTTACAGTTTCTTTCGCTCCTACACTAGCAGCTGTTTCTCTCATTCCAAAGGAACCTCATGGTGATTCTATCAGTCAGTCTTCTTCCTCAGATGTTAACATTGAATCTTGTCTGGTACGTGAGTCTACTTCTCCCCTACTTCGCAGATCATCTAGAGTTCCAAATGTACCCTCATATCTTAGAGATTTTCACTGCAATCTTATGACTAATTCTTCAATTCCCTAGACAGATACAGTTAATCCTATTTCAGCTCACTTGTCATATTCAAATTTTACTTCACATCACCATGATTTTGTGTCATATTTCAAACACTTTTGAACCACAATTTTATCATCAAGCTGCGAAGTTTGATCATTGGAGAGAGGCTATGGCCAAAGAGTTGGAAGCTAAAGAATTTAACAAGACTTGGACTGTGATGCTGTTGCCTATGAATAAGCATTTTATGGGGTGCAAATGAATTTATAAAGTCAAGTACAAATCTGATGGCTCTATCGAAAGATATAAGGCCCGTTTGGTTGCCAAATGGAACACTCAACAAGAGGCTTTGGATTTTATAGTCTTTTTCTCTTGTTGCCAAATTAGTCATTATCAAAGTGCTCTTGGCTATTGCTGCTGTACAACATAGCCTCTTGTTCAAATTGATGTGAACAATGTGTTCTTAAATGGTGATTTATTTGAAGAAGTACACATGGATTTGCCTATGGGTTATCATATCAAGCCTTCTTATTCTGGAATTCAGGGGGAGAAACTTGTTTGTTGATTGCATAAGTCTATTTATGGATGTAAAGAAGCTTCTTGTCAATGGTTTGCAAAGTTCTCTAGTGCCTTAATTATGCATGGTTTTCTGCAATGTAAATCTGGCTATTCATTGTTCACCAAAGATTCAGGTTCCACTTTTATTGCTCTTCTTGTGTTCGATGATGATATAATCATTACTAAACTGATTTTCATTTGATTGATCAACTTAAGTTGTTTATTCATAGCCAGTTCCAACTGAAAGACTTGGGTAATCTCAACTATTTCTTAGGTCTTGAATTGGCTAGATCCAAGAAGAGAATTGTTTTGTCTCAAAGGCACTATATGTTACAGCTCCTTGAAGATTAAGTTCATTTGAAGGAGATCTAGTTCCTTATGCTACTGTCCACCGCCGGCTAGTTGGTCGATTATTATACTGAACAATTTCGCGACCTGATATAACTTTTACAATTCACAAGTTAAGTAAATTTGTTTCTAAGCCCATGCCGCCCCATCTTAATGTTGTTCATCACTTACTACTTTTTCTGACGAAATCAGCAGGTTAGGATATTATATTTTCTTTCACAGAATTTTCAGCTCCATGCTTTTGCTGATGCCAATTGGGAGGCTTGTTTAAATTCTCGCAAGTCTATTACTGGATTTTGTGTCTTCTTAGGCGATTCCTTAATTTCTTGGAATGCTAAGAAGCAAACTTCCTTGTCTTAGTGCCTCAACTGAAGCAGAGTATCGTGACTTAGCTACTACAACCAGCAAGCTCATTTGAATCTGGCAGCTGCTTCAAGTATTCCATGTTGCTTGTGCCCCTCCAGTTGTGATTTATTGTGACAACAAAGCCGCTGTCCACATAGCTTTCAATCCCATCTTTCATGAGCATACCAAACATATCAAGATAGATTGCTACTTTGTTTGTGACAAGATTATGGATGGATTTATCAAGCTGCTACCACATCGTACTGAACATCAGCTTGCTGATGTTTTTATCAAGGCTCTTCCAGTTTCTTCATTATTTTTATTGCAGTCCAAGATGGTTGTTGTTGATCTTCACCGGCCTTCTTGAGAGGGGAGTATTAGAACTTATTAGTGTCATAATTTAATTTATTTTTACTTGTATAGTTGACATACACCTGACATATAGCTGGCACCATTTCTTCTATTTGTGTGTTTGACTTTCGTGATTGTAAGCTATAAATAGCTCTATTCTCTCTGTTCACTTTAAGAAAATTAATCAAAAGGAAATAGAAGCTCCAAATTCTTCTCTTCTTCCAGTTTCCACTTCAATATTAAGCCTACACAATGCTTTGTAACTGTCAAATACATTAGGTGTTAAAAGTACGTTGACCAAAACACCTACTTTTCATAAACCTCTGGGAATACAAAACTTTCCATAAACAAAGAAGGAGAGTAGAGTTTCTGGACTGGTGGTGAGAGAAGATGAAGGTAGAAGAATTGACTTCTAGTGTTAGATTCTAGAGCCTCCTAAAGTAGTTAATTTACCTATAACAGGGGGAGACTATAACAAGAGAGTATTTTAGGTCTCTTCTATTGGTAAAACTTTGCTATTTCTTCAGAACAGACTCTTTTTTATGCACTCCAACTGAAAGGCACTTCCAGCAAATGGTATCAGAGCATGTAGGCCACACATTTCTCAAAGTCATTGATGTAGATTGTGGTGTGGATTCTGTAGATGAATTTGTCAAAGATAAGTAACGATAATAGGAGCATTAAGATAATACTTTCTTGCAACAAGACTTGAAATAGTACAATATGATTATGATGAGCTAGAGTTTGAAGAAAAAGAAGCAGCATTATCGGTCATGGAAAAGACACACTGAAGGACCTTAGAGAAAAGGATAAGAAAACTTTTATGTCATTTTACCAGGCATAGAATAAGTAACAATTGAGTGGATCCTCCAAAGAAGCCTGGGAGACTTAAAAAGAAAATTACAAGCATAATGAAGTAAAAAAGGTGCTCCTACAAACTTTAAGAGAAGAGTTTAAATTATAGAAAGTGTATGGCACTTGATTTTGGTCAGGTAAACTTTTCTTTATTTATAATGAACCAAATATTATATAATTACGTATAGTCCACCACTTCATCGACTTACAAGACAAATCATGTATAACGCATAATCACAAATAGGTACATAGATTTACTGAATCCATTATAAGAATCTATATTTTAGTTACATATCATTCCAGACCTCTTGAATTGAACCTTTTCCTTTGGTTGATTTCAAAAGTAAAAATTGGCTACCAAACAATCAACCATGCATGTCCCAATCATATATGGTAACTCGTCTCCTCAACCACTAGAGTGCTGAAAGAGTGATATGGACAGGTGTACAACTTGGGTACATTGTGAAATGGAGAAGCACAGGCGACATTTAATATTGAGTAGAGGACAACAGAAACATAAAATAAGTGACCGAGAAGCTAATGTCAAATTCTGTGGCACCGCCTATGTCAAAATTAACCTCGGCTGGTGGATTCGGAAGAGGCGGCAATAGAAGTGGGATCTCTGTGGCAGGCAGTGGTCTCAATACCAAATGAAGCAAAAGAGATTGCAATGATGGATCACAGAAGGGCACCCAAACCAAAGGAGACGTAAATGGCTCAAT
Organism: Aristolochia contorta; assembly: GCA_022405105.1. Classification (NCBI taxonomy): domain Eukaryota; kingdom Viridiplantae; phylum Streptophyta; class Magnoliopsida; order Piperales; family Aristolochiaceae; genus Aristolochia; species Aristolochia contorta. The sequence goes on from CM039665.1 coordinate 20,805,205, forward strand.
AGGTGAACGTGGAGGAGCCATAACTAGTAGTTCTTCAGGAATTAGAAGGCGATCGTGCAGCCCAAGAGTAAGGGTAGAATCAAGTTGAAATGAGCATGAACACACCTATATTAGGGCTCGGCACAATTGCAAAAATAATGGCTGGAGCTTGGGCTGGGGCATGAACTTAAGCTCAAAAACGCTCTTGAGCTCAAGCTCTTATAAAAAATCGTGCTAGCTCGAGTGAATATGAATTGAACCAGGAAATATTAACAAAAGAAACATCAATTGAAAAGGAGAAGAAAGTTTCAGAAAAATCAATCAAAGAAAAGAATCAATAGATTATTCTGCCAATCTAATGTTAACCAGAACATTAAGAAAAAATATCAGAACAAGAAACAGCAAAAGAACAGTACCATCAATAGAAGATGAGGCAATACTAGATTATCATCAAAAGAAGAAAAAAGATCAAAAACTCTCTTCTTGTTTATTTCTTCTAGTCTTCAGGCCTACTTGATTTTCCTCATAAAAAGTAAATCAAAATAACAGATTTTTTACTGGAATCTCTTTAAGGTGGATCCGAATGGGCAAATAGACGCACACTTTCCTTTTTAGGGGTAAGAGTGATGGTGGATGATAAAGAATGGGGAGGATCTCTTGAGCCATTTGGGAGTGGAAGGATTTGTTCACCTGCTTCAAGGAAGTTGAGGTGGGGATTAAGAAGATAGGAGAGTGGAAGATAAAAGAGAGAAGAAGATAGAAGAGAGAGGGGAATAGCTGAGAGAAGAAGACAGAAGAGCAGAAGGTAGCAAGTTACAGAGAGACTAGGGCTACCTTCCATTGATGACAGAGTCAAAAACAGATTATCAGGGCATTACCATGAGTATCCAGGAGTCAAGGTTCAGGGATAGTATAGGGTCAAGGTCTAAATAATGAATGATAGACTGACCCTATTCGTGAGCTAATGAGCAGAACTCAAGAAAATTTAGGATAGGGTCTTTTATGTAATTAAACTTGGAATGGCATGAATGGACTCAAGTGCCTTGGCCTGAGGAGGCAGAGGCAAAGAGATCAACAATGCCGATGGCAGTGAATGAGCTAGTGTAGGTGGAGAGGTAACAGCTTGGGGCATAAACATTCTTAAAGTGAGTGGAACCTTAATTGATGAATGTGGTCGTGCATTGGCAAAGACATAGTTTTGGGGGCTGTAAACAGGGTCTACAAGGACGGAATGAGTGAAAAGAGTGACATATCATTTGACCATTCATGGTGAAATAGTGGCAATGGTAGCAATAACTGGATCTAAGGTATAGTCTGACTGAGGAAGCAGCTCTGCATTATTATTTTGAATTCAAAAGGGTTTTAATTCTAACTCAAGATAAGATATATTTTTGTATTAGTTTGAGAAAGGATAACATCTTACCTTATTAGGGGTTTTACATCTTTTTGTAGACTAGCTGGACCGATATAAATTGTTGGTGTACTTTTTTATTTAACCTTCTGAAACCTCCATCTCACAGAAGCCAATCTTTGTTGTAACAAATAGAGTTTGCTTTAACCATTTTCCGTTTTTGTCTAGATCTTGGAAGGAGGTCGGGTGACTAGCACTCATACGAACTTTGGAGCTAGGTTGTACGCTGGAGGACTAAGGAAGGTGCATACAAGAGCCTTGCTTGAAGTAACCGCTTGGCATCAATCTGCACCACTAGAGGAGGTGCTCTTGAAGGTACCAATGGCACTGTCAGGCCAAGAAATGGATTGCTAGACACCACTAGATCGGCACAAATGGAGGCGCACTGTGTGGTGCATGGGATGGTGACCCTGGCTACACAATTGGCTGGACTAACAATGGAAAACAAAGAAAACCTACAACTTTTCTTTTGTATGCTGCATCCTGAAGTTGTCCCAAAGCATTAAAAGTATGTAATCTTTCCAAGCTTGCTATTGTGGCTTTTATGTCAACAAGAGTAGCCTCAAATTTATCCAACTGTTTTTAAATGGTGGCCGTAATGAACTCTGCACTTCTAAATTTGACCCATTCCGATCACAAACAAACTCCACAGGAAGATATGTAAAGTGGTGGATCCACAATGAATGAATCATTGTAAGCTCAAGGATACAGATTGTGGGAAATGCTCTTTCATCCTTCAGCAATATGATTTCACCCAACAATTTAAAATAAAATGAAAGCAAAGGCAATAGCAGAAACCAGGGAACCCTAAATTGCAATATCTGATGTGGAACTTAAATCAAAATAACAATTCAAAGATGCTGTAATAAAATCCAACTCCAACTCAATCAATAAAATATATATAGTCTTTCTGAATAAGGGTATATGAACCATGAAAACAGACGACCAAGACAACCTACATGAGAATAATAAACCAGTAGTGTGCTGCATGACTCTACGAAGTTACCATCATCCAATGGCAAAAAGAATAGGAAACTTTTACGAACCATGGATCAGATAATTGCACTTGCCCGAAACTTGGACTAAATGCAAAACATGCCCCTTTTCTACCTTTTCCTATTCTACATTTGTTTCAATAAACTAAACACCAATCCCCTTTGCTGATCAATGCAACCAAAGAGCAATGAACAGCCAAACAAGGTTCAAATGTTGTGGGGAACAACATACCTTATAGTATATAACGTATAATTTGTTATAGCTTAATTTACTATTTACGTATGTATAAGTTGTTGGTAGTGGTTCTGGATACTATTCCATTGCATAATTCTACTCAGTATTCTGGACAATATTTAATTAAAAATTAATCCTTCTCTAATTAGAATACGTTCCTGGCAGGGGAGATAATTTTAATCATACAATTTGTTAAAAATCAGGAATAAGGGAACTTCTGTACTTATGTGTATCATTGTGTCTTTGTTATTATGTATGTTATGTTTCACGTGTGCTCACTTAAATGGCACATGTCTTTTTGTTTATTAAAGACTTTATAAATAGAATGAGGAACAAAACTCCTAGTACTCTCTCAAGGTTCTTTTCTCCTCTTCGACTTCTTTTCTTCTCTTTTTCTCTCTTCTTTTTTTCTTCTCACTCTCCCATTCTTTACTTCGATTTCTCACATGGTATCAGAGCGGGATAAGCAGTTCTCTGTTTGTGGGCTTACATTTCCATCTTGGGTCCTTCTTTTTTCGCATCTGGAATTCTGGAGGAGTGTTTCAACTAGTTACAACCTCAAAGACTCCATTTGTTTTTTTTTTTTTTTTTCTTTTTCCTGCCATTGTCAATGGACAATGGTCGTGCTCCCTCTGAGTGCTGAAAGCACATGAAAATGCCCACAAGAAGGGTCGTGTAGCTATTGCTGAGTCAGGTATGCTCGTACTGCTAAAAAACCTAATCTTTTTTGCTCGAAATCCATTTTTTTTGCTACACTGAAGACTGGAACAGAGCCCCTTCATCCTCTATAGCCTAAATAATACTATATTTTGAAGTTATCTAGGTCCTCCAGTGTTTTTTGAAGCTAAGGGGTGCATTTTTATCCTGTTCTACCGACATCATAGTTTCTGCTGATGTCAGCATCCAGATTTTCGAGCATGTGTGAACCAAGGGTGTATTTTACTGCTGAAAAATGAGTTTATTGCTTACTGCCTAGTCATTGGAGTGTTAATATATCTTGTACTTATTTTTTTAGTGAGAATTTTAAAAGTGTTAATATATCTTCCAGCGAGGTAAACTCTGGGATAATGCTAAAGAGAGCTCAAAGGATGTTGTATAGATTACTCAACTATGTTGAATGGAAAGAACTATTAGTTATGAGTTTGCTCGGTTCAAAAATATTTGGGAGCAAAAATGAAGGACTACTACTTGATAGAGTTACCACTGGCTAAGATGACTCTAAAATGGAAAGCGGAGGACCTTCAAGTTCAAACTTAGTTAATTGGAAGTATGGAGGATAGGTTGGGGTCTTAGGTAATGAGCTGCAATACAGCAATGAAGATTTGGGAGATATTGGAGTCCATGTTTCTTCAGGAGTCAAAGTTATCTAAGACTTACAGTTTGTATAAAAATTTTACCATCTCACATGGAGATAGGAGTGTGACAGACTATTTCATTGAGATGAGGGGGTTGCTGCAAGAGATAAGCAACTATCATCCTCTCACCACCGACATTGCAGTTATTAGACGAAAGGAAAACCAGATTAATGTATCTCGGTTTGTAGATGCCCTCGGCCCCAAATTTGAAAGTGTGCGAGCACAAATCTTTGCAGCTGGTGGTGATTAGACTCTAGAAAATGTTTATAATCAAGTGCTCAATGCTAAGTCTTCTATATTGTCTCCTAGTATTGATCAGATGTCTTCTGAGACTAGTGCACACTAAATAGCATGACATCAGGGGCTAGAGGTGATTATTCCTCACGAGGCCGAGTTATTCGTGGTCGTGGTCGTGGAAGAGGAAAAGACGATAGAAAGTGTATTCATGTGGAAGAACAAACCATAACTCAGACATGTGTTCGGATAAGTTTGGTAAACCTGCATGGTCAAATATTGTTGAAATATCAGATGTGTTGCAAGAGACTCCAGATCCTCTAGCCTCTGCTCAAGATGCTATGTAGAAATTGTTTCAACACCTTGGTCAGTTCCAGATTAGCGTCCACCTCTACTGCTTCATCTTCTCATCCATCTGCTAACATCACTGTCGAACATTCTGGTATTTCTGCTCTCAAAGTGTCTTCTTTGTTAGAATGGGTCCTAGACTCAGGTGCGTCTAATCATATGTCAGGTACCCCTCTGTTGTTTTCTTCTCTTAGTAACACTAATATACACAATAGTGTAACACTGGCAGGTGGTTCCTCCACCAAAGTACTTCGTGAAGGGACTATTCCTCTCTCTCCAAACCTAACCTTGAAGTCTGTTCTCTTCATGCCTAAGTTTCCTATCAACTTGCTTTCTATTAGTCCACTCACTAAAGATCTATATTGCTCAGTTATTTTTTTCTCCTTCTCAATGTATTTTTCAGGACTTGCAAACGAAGAAGATGATTGGTTTGGGCCATGAGCGTGGCTTGCTCTTTTTGGATACATCTTCCTTTGTTGTTGCTTTGCAGAGTAATGGGTCATCCCTCTCTTAGCAAGCTACCTCAGTCATTTCTTTCTTTACCTGCTTCGGTACTAGACTACTTAGTGTGTCAACTTTGGAAGCATCATAGGACTGTTTTTTTGCTCCAGTCCTCGTCAAAGTCGTCATGTTTTTCATTTAGTCCATTCTGATGTACGGGCTCCATACAAACTTTTATAGGTGCTGGTTTCCATTATTTTCTTACTTTTACCGATGACTTTAGTCGGGTGACTCGGGTGCACCTCCTACGGGAGAAGTATGAAGTAGTCCATGTATTCTAAAACTTTATTCGAAAAATACAAAATCTATTCGATACTTCCATTTGTGTATTTAGTTCAGATAATGGACTTAAGTTTGTGAATAAATCCTTTTCAGATATTTGTACTAGTCATGGCATCATTCTTCAAACTACGTGTCTATACTCCTCAAAAATGCCAAGCATAAAAATCATCACTTATTGGAAGTTACTCGGACTTTTCGTTTTCAAACTAATGCTCCAAAAAAAATTTGGGGTGATGCTATCCTGACAGCGTGTTATTTGATAAATCGTATGTCATCTTCTATTCTCCAAGGCAAAGTTCCTCTTAATGTTTTAGATCCACATACTACCCTATTTGTTCTTCCTCCACATGTGTTTGGATGTACATGTTTTGTTCATAATACTGGTCATATGCAGGACAAATTTGATCCAAGACACTAAAAGCATTTTTCTTGGTTATCCTCAGAATAAAAAAGGGTATCGATGCTACAATACCATTCTCCTTTAGTGGAAGCTGCTGCTACAGGTTCATCTACATTGCCTCTTCCAGTGTCCAATGTCCCACCTGTGTATGACCCCCTTTGTGCTCTTTAGTGCCTGATAGTTCATTTTCGGTTGGTGCTGACCGGCCATTACAGGTTACACTCGACGTTGGAACCGGTCCACCTTCATGCCACCACCTCAGGATGTACCTTCATCTTTTGAGCCTGCAAGTTTACCTATTGATGATCGTGATGTCTCCATTGTTGTTCATGAAGAAAAACAAAGTTGTACTCAACACCCTGTTTACACTTGCTCCTCATTATCGTCAGTTTACACTTTCCTTGTCACATATTTCTACTCCTACTTGTGTTTCTGATGCTTCAGCTTCTCCTGAGTACAAGTTAACAATGGATGAATAAATGCAGGCATAGATGGAGTGTAACACAGACTCTAGTTGAGTTTCCCATGGGTGCACATGTTGTTGGTTGTAGATGGGTATACACAGTGAAATATCGATCAGATGGAACATTGGACAGATACAAAGACAGACTTGTTGCAAAAGGGTTTGCTCAACCTTTGTGTAGATTTCTTTGGTACCTTTTCCCCTGTACGATTAAACACCGTTCCCATATTAATTTCTATTGGTACTAACAAGCATTGGCCTCTGTATCAGTTGGATATTAAGAATAACTTTTTGTATGGTGACTTCCAAGTAGAATTTTACAAGGAACAGCCACCTAATATGTTAAACAGGGGAGAAGTCCAAGGTGTGTCGACTCCACAAATCTATCTATGGATTGAAACAAAGTCTTCGGGCCTGGTTTGATAAATTCAGTCAAGTGGTTCAGCAATATGGGTTTCAAAGAAGTGATGATGGAGGCATTGTGACCACTCTTTATTTATTTTACAACAACCCACTGAACTGATTGTACATGTTGTCTATGTTGGTGATATTGTGTTGACATAAAGTGATGATGGAGCATTGAAGTTGCCCGAAGTAAAAGGGGACCACCATTCTATCACAGAGAAAATATGTCCTGGACATACATGAGTATGGATTGTTGGGGGCAAAACCAGAAGGTACACCTATGGACATGACAATGGAGTTACATGATGAAGACAGTGCACCACTGGCTGATGTGACCATGTTGCGAAGGTTAGTTGGACAACTATTTATGCTACAGTGACTCGACATGATATTTCCTTTGCAGTAAGTGTTGTTAGTCAGTTCATGGGCAAGCCACGTAAGGTTCATCTGGATATTTTTCATTGGATTTTAAAAATCTTAAGGGTTCCCCTGGTAAGGGGCTTCAATACTGGATCGAGGAATGATAGAAAATCCTTTGACCACCTTGACATCGAAGGATATTCGGATGCTGACTATACTGGATTGAGGAATGATAGAAAATCCACTACTGGATATTGTGTATTTTTTGGAGGAAATTTAGTTGGATGGAGGATTAAGAAGCAAAATGTGGTGGCTCGCTCGAGTGCGAGAGACAGAATATAGATTCATGGCTCATACAGTCAGGAAGCTTCTTTGGGTCAAATCTGTGATGAATGACATTGGACTCATTAGTAACGAGCCAACGACTCTCAACTGCACCATATGGTAATACAAAGGAACAAGTAGTTGACATATTTATACAAACTCTAGGAAAGAAGTTCAATTATCTCATCTCCAAGCTGGGCCTTGTTGATATCTATGCTCTAGCTTGACGGAGAGTGTTAGAAATCAGAAATAAGGGTATTTCTGTAGTTTTGTGTAACATTGTGTCTTTGTTATTATGTCTGTTAGGTTGCACGTGAGCTCACTTAAAGGGCACATATCTTTTTGTTTATTAAAAAGTTTATGAATAGAATGAGGAACAAGAGACCTAGTACTCTACATTCTTTTCTCCTCTTCGGCTTCTTTTCTTCTCATCTTCTCTCTTCTTCTTTTTTCCTCGCTCTCCCTTTCTTTACTTCAATTTTCACACAATTATTCAAAATGAATAGTGCATGTCCAAAAACTAGTAAGTCATCTGAATAAGTGGCTAATAACTTCGTGTTTTTTGACTGGACAAAATATATATGGTTATTCAATAACAGAGTATTTTATTTTAGTTAATTTATTATTCGAGTAAGGCTGATTATTGCTCATTGGCTCCTTCATCAGCAAAAAGGGTAGGTGTTTGGTGTATGTGTAAACAAAGGCTTAATAGGATAAAGTACAAAAGGAGTCCATAGTTGGGTCATTTCTTCAGTAGAAATCAAATGGATTGCTCAATGTGAGTTGAAGAATGTGCTGGAAGATAAACTTTCTTATCATGTACCTATAGAATTAATCCCTTTGCAACTGATGTATCCAGGAGCCAAATTCGATAAGGGATTTTCGTGGTTCTTTCTATTTGAGCTGTTTCTCTTACCAAAGCAACTATATATGTGTGTAAATCAGAATAAAAGTGAGAATCAAAGATAACAAAATAACCAGATGAAAAGGAATGTAACAAAAAAATTTTGCTCCGTTATGTCTGGTTCTATTTCCATTTCCTAGAACGAACAAGAATTATGGCCTTTGTTGGCATGTGAAAAAGCCTTGTGATTCTTGATGGTTATCCTTGTGAGTCAAAGAAATCAGAATCAAGGCACTGTGTAGGAATTTCAATGTCCGAGAATGCAAGAGAGTTCTGCAACTAAAGAGTTTCTCGTTTAGCTTGCAACAAAAATAATTCTGGCACAAGAGTGGTCCCACAACATTTGGAATGAGAGATGATGAAGTGATGAGTCAAATTATGTTACACATTTATGCACCCATTTTGGCCTCTTTTTGTTGCTAATGTCTTAGGTTTGCTCGTAATCTGTAGGATATTATACAAAATGCTAAATGGAACCCAGTGAAAGAAATTTCGTAAAAATCAGAGCTAAAAATACCAAAATATCCCAAAAGAGTGAAGGTGCAGAGTTGGGCATCGTGTCGCCTAAATCATAGTGCAAAAAAAGAGAATGAAAGGCCCCGACGCAGCTGTGGCCCACGAGCGTTTTTGAGTCAGATAAAGTATTGGGCATCGTGGCTAGTGCTGGCACCCAGGTCAAGTTGTAGAAATGAGAGCGCAATTCGTTATTTCGCTGCTGATTAGGTTGCCTAGCATTGCGGCGTAGTGCCAGGCGTCGTGGGTGTTGGGTCACATAAAGCGAAAGTTAGGGCATTTTTTTATGAGGCTAGACCATTTGCGACAGAGGACGACTTTGGAGCAACTTTGGGGGAAAACTAGAGTTCATGAAGCATTCCAAGGGCAGATTTGGAAGCGCCAGGCTAGGAAAACGATCTGGGAGCATGATTCAAGGCTTTGGAGCTCATTTATATGAGTTCAACTTTCCCTATTCTATATTTTACTCATTTTGTACATGTATTTCATTGTGGACTTGTGTTTCAGTATTTGTAAATGTGTATTTTCATGTTTTTCAGATATTAACCGGGAGGGAATGTAGTAAACATACCCATGTGATGTTTTAGTAAAATTTCCCTTTCATTTGAGCATGTCCAGCATGATTTGTGTGTCGAATATGTTTTGTATGCGAAATAATTATTGCCAGAATATATTGCCAAGAATAGCTCGATTCTAATTTAAACATTATTCTTAGCAACTTGAATCATATCTCCACCTTGTAATCTACCTTTGTATATTTAACCTTTTGTATCTTAGCCTCTCTATTATAAGTCTTGTAGATTTACAACAATTTATTATCAATAAAAGCAATAATATTCTTTTGCCCTTTTACTTTGCTCTCTTCTTCATGCATCTTCATGGTATCATAGCGATGATCGATCCACAAGGCAGACAGGAAATGATCGCAGCAGGAAGCAAATAACCAACTAGCGATTCCAAATCTTTCTATTACCTGTATCCACTGGATCATACCGGGTTAGTTTTCGTGACTAGTCTTCTCAAAGAAGACGGACAATTTTTTTTTACTTGGAGGAGAATTTTCTTAATATCCTTCTCTCGTAGAACAAAGCCGGATTTCTTGATCGCAATATAAAGGAACCCGACTTTGACTCCGAAGAAAGATAGAGTTTGGAGCAATGTAACGCCATTGTTCCAGCCTAGTTGAACAGTGCACTTGACAAAGAGCTCCAAGGAACTACAGCTTATGCTAAAACAGCTGTAGAGGTTTGGATAGATATAGAAAACAGATTTAACCAGGGAGTTGATGCTAGTGTTTACAAATTGAAAAAGTGCATTACTTTGCTCAGACAGGAAAAGATTCCAATTTCCTCATATTATGGGAAATTGAAGATGATATGGAGCGTGCTATAATTGTTTGATCCAATACACACTTGTAATTGTGGTAGATGCAAATGTGGACTCACTCAGAAGATCAAAGCAATTATGGGGATAGATAAGGTATTTAATTTCTTAATGGGTTTGGGTGAACGATTTAGCACAGTGCATAGCCAAATACTTTCGACTGAGCATCTACCGAATCTCGGGAGAACTTATCCAATCGTTTTCGAAAGAAAAAAAACACAAGACAATAACTAGGTCGGGATCATCGAATCGAACCTACCGCTCTAGCAAGCACAAAACCAAGCAGATATCAATCAGGTAGAGGAGGTTTCGTTCCAAATCAGAACAGAGAAATCTGGAGAGGTAAACCTAAATGGACTCACTGCAATAAGAACAGGCATGTAAAAGACATCTAATTCTGTTAAGAGTTAGGGGTAGTTTTATTTGTTTATTTTTTATTTTACTTGCTCCTCAAGCCAGGAATGGCATCATTGTAATTTTGTATTTACGGGTTCTATTAATACATGTTTAAGGTTGTAGATCATGAAGACCTTACAACCTCTTTCTCTCCTTCTCTCTTCCCCTTCTTCCTATCTTTTCCCTTGTCTCTCATCATCTATCTTCTTTCACTAAATCTACCATGGTATCAGAGTGGGTCTGTATGTGATGACTCGTCACTTACAGAGGTCATGGGATCTTCTTCCTCGAATCTCGTTGTACAAGTTAAAAGTTCTGGATAGGTCTTAGATTTTGGGCAAACCTTAAAGTTTGTGTGTATGGGTTTACTCCTAAAGGGAGCTCTTTTGCCGCTCGGGTTCAGTATGAACTCTGACCAATGGCTGCAACCATTATCGCTTTGGCAAAATATTGAATTTTACACTGCCTCGGGATTCAAGCTAAACCAAAAAACATGTCTTTGTGCTGCGAAAATCTGCCACTTCTAATCACAGGTAGTTCTAAAAGTATTTTAGAGCTTCCAGGTACATAAAACTCATGTTTTTACACAGCCTTGGGGATTGTGCCAAAGGTTTTTTTGAAATTAGAAAAGGGTTTTCTGGTATTTCTGAGCTCTATCTCGTGTTGCTACTGGTGATGCTGATGCTGACATTATCTGTTGTGTGGTTAGAAGCTAAAGGTTCAATATTTTTCTCTCTTCTACCATTGTCGGAACGCAAATGGTCTAAATTCAATTGTAAGTGCTAGATGCACAACCTACTGCCTTTAAAAGGGTTTTCTGCTGTCGTTGAGTCGTTGGACTCGTACCGCTGAGTTGTTGGACTCGTAATGTTGTGTCATTGGACTCGTACTGCTCAGTTGTCGGACTCGTACTGATGATTCGTTGGACTTGTACTGCTGAGTCATTGGACTCGTACTGCTGAGTCATTGGACTCGTATTGTTGTTTGTCGGACTCGTACTGATGAGTTGTTGGACTCGTACTGCTGAGTCGTTCGACTCATATTGCTGAGTCTTTGGACTCGTTCTGTTGAGCCGTTGGACACGTACTACTGAGTCGTTGAACTCGTACTGCTGAGTTGTTGGACTCGTACTGCTGAGTCTTTGGACTCGTACTACTAAGTCGTTGAACTTGTACTACTGAGTCGTTGGATTCGTACCGGCTGAGTCGTTGGACTCGTACTGTTGGCATCACTGCCGCATTGGTGCATGGAAAGACTCAATTTTTATTGCCTTGGTAATTGTGCCAAACAGTTCTACTGCTTACTAAAGGTCTTCAGAGAAAGGAATTTGAGTATTTTATCTCACGCTTGACCTTCATGATATCTACACTCTAGCTTGAGGGGGAGTATTAAGAGTTAGGGGTAGTTTAGTTATTTTATTAAACTTTAGTTAGTTATTATTTATTTATTGTTTATTTTACTTGCTCCTCAAGCCATGAATGACATCATTGTAATTTTATATTTTAGTATTCTATTAATACATGTTTTAAGGTTGTAGGTCATGAAGACCTTACAACCTCTTTCTCTACTTCTCTCTTCCCTTTTTCCTATCTCTTCACTTTTCTCTCTTCCCCTTTTTCCTATCTCTTCACTTTTCTCTCTTCCCCTTTTTCCTATCTCTTCACTTTTCTCTCATCTTCTATCTTCCTTCACTAAATCTAACAATTTCAAAATCCTTTGTTATACACCAGAATGGAATCAGCGAAAACCATGGAACAAATTTGGAGGCACAGATAAAAAACACACCGTTGCAGCAACACCCACTGGAGGCGATGGTGATTTGCCTTAACTTGTCACATGGAGACGAAAAGGAGATGAACCCAAATCTGGTTGAAGGAGAGACAATAGATCCTGCGGGATTTGTAGAAACGGGCCAAGGGGAGCATAAGGCAGGCGAATGGGTGAACGAGCTGCTCATGTAGATTTCATGGGCTTTATGAAATTTAATACAACAGGCCCATGGATTGTAAACTCTGGGGCCACATATCATGTCACAACTAAGTGAAAATTATTGAGATGACCCACATGTAAAATCTCTGTCACGGTCCATCCAAAATTCAAGTTCCCAATGGTCATATGGTTCTGGTCAAAACAGTGGTCAATGTTTTAATAACTGAAAATATTACTTTGAAGAATGTTTTCGGGTTCCAGATTTTAAATTCAACTTACTATTTGTGGGTAAATTAACCAAAGATCTGGATTATGCACTCATATTTTTACTATCTGGAGTCAAAAAGTGAAGGAAGAGCTTTGTCAGCTAGGAATACCACTGATGAGAGCTTATGGCATCAAAGAGTGGGACATCTTCCACTTAGTAGTTTATGTTATATTCCTCATTTGGAGATTATTCATCTAGACAATAAGTTTTCTGAAGCTTGTTATACAGTCAAGCAGACTCAATTAAGTTTCCATTCTAGTGACAGAAAGTCCATAAAGATTTTTATCTCGTTCACTGCGATACCTTGGGGCCTTATAAAGCTGAATCTCAAACTGGGTGCACATTATTACGTAACTATTGTAGATGATGTTAATTGAGCAACTAGGTCAACTTAATGAAAAAGAAGTCAGAAACTAGTGGTATTTTACTCAACTTTTTCAAGTGGGCAAAGACGCTATTTAGTATGGACATCAAGGCAATAAGAGTAGACAATGGAGCAGAGTTTAAACAAAATGACTTGCAAGATAATGGCGTTGATGGTCAGACGATACACTCCACAACAAAACAGTGTTGTGGAACGAAAGCATTGCCACTTGCTAGAAGTAGCAAGGGCATTAAGGTTTGAAGCCAGCTTACCCATCCAGTTTTGGGGTGAGTGCTTCTCAACCACAGGTTATTTAATCAACAGATTCCCTCTCCCCATGTTGCACCAGAAGACACCGTATGAAATATTTTTCAGGAAACCGGATCCATACAGTAAGTTATGGGTGTTTGGGTGTTTATGCTATAGGCAATAACCCTGACACCCAATGAGACAAGTTCGATCCAAGATCAAAACCAGGCGTCGGTTATGCTCCTGGGTAAAAAGGGTACAAGATCCTAGATTTACGTACCTGTGAAATATACATATCTCGTGAAGTCCATTTCAAAGAAAATATATCTCCTTCCTATATCACAGTTTCTGTCATACTCAAAATTTTCATATGCTCATAATGCTTTTCTAAAGGCCAAATAAACGAAGGATGAAACTAAAACATTTCATGCAGCAGTCAAACATGCTCTCTGGAGAGAGGCAATGGCGACAAAAATTAAAGCTCTCAAAGCAAATAAGACCTGGACACTTACGTCTTTGCCTGATGGAAAACGTGTAATTGTTTTCAAATAGGTTTGCAAAATTAAGTATAATCCTAATGGCTCGGTGGAACGCCACAAGGCTAGATTAGTAGCTAAGGGGTACACACAAGTGGAAGGAATCAATTATCATTATACTTTTTCACCCGAGTCCAAACTCACAATTGTTCAATGCATGATTGCAGTTGCTGCTTCCCGTAGTGGTGAGATTTATCAGTTTGATGTTAATAATGCTTTTCTTCATGGGATTTGCTATAAAGGGGGAGACTCATGTATGTGAATTGCAAAAATCCTTGTACGGTCTGAAGCAAGCATCAAGGAACTGGTACCAGAAGTTAACCACGACTCTTACCTCACTAAATTTTCGGCTGTCATAGTTGGATCACTCCTTATTTCACTTCACAAATGGGAAATATTTTGTTGCATATGTGGATGATGTCATTATTCCCGGGAGCTAATTCTAGAAGATTGTTGAATTGAAAAAATATCTTCATGAACAGTTCAAGATTAAAGATCTTGGAAAATTGAAGTACTTTCTTGGAATAAAAGTGGCCCGCTCTTCTTCCTAAATAACTCTTAATCAGAGAAAGTATGTTTTCGACATAATTGCAGAGACTGCCATGACGGGTTCTTATCCAGTTTTTTATCCGATGGTGCAGAGGGCATCGTTATCTCTTGACAGCCCCAAATGTTCAGATCCAGGGGAATACAAACGGTTGGTGGGAAAATTGCTCTATTTGATGATAACTAGACTTGATGTAAGCTTTGTTGTGCATGTCTTGAGTTAATCTATGCATGATCCACAACAGAATCACTTGGATGTTGCATATCATGTCTGACGGTATTTGGAGGGCACACCTGGACAAGGCTTATTTTTCCCACGACACAATTCTTTATTGTAACAGACTTTTAGCGATGCTGATTAGGCAGGGTGTCCCGATACAATTCGTTCCACTACTGGTTATGCTATATTTCTTGGATCATAACCCATCTTGTGGCGGTCTAAGAAAAAAACAGTTGTCTCACGATCATTGGCAGAAGCTGAATACAGGGCCATGGCTGTTACGGCCTGTAAAATCACTTGGTTGCTTCAATTACTCTCTGAGCTACAGGTTTCCCGAGATTCTGTTGTGCCCTATTTTTCGATAGTCAACCTGCCATTCATATTTAGTACCAATCCAGTATTCCATGAGCGCATGAAGCATATTGAGATTGACTACCATTTCATTATAAGTTTAAAGAAGGTATTCTCACTCTACAAAAGGTATTTACTGAGTAATAGACAGCTGATATCTTAATTAAAGCACTCACCCATGATCGGTTTCACGGTCTTCTTGGCAAGTTAAGCATTTCGAATATCCATGTAATCTTGATGGGGAGTTTGCCAGAATATATTGCTGAGAATAGCTTGATTCTAATCAAACACACTTCTCGACAACTTGAATCATATATGCACCATGTAATCTTTTGCCTTTGTATATTTTCCTTTTTAGCTTAGCGTCTTTATAAGTCTTGTACATTTACAACGATTTATTATTAATGGAATTAATCAAATTCTTTTGCACTTTTATGTTCCTCTCTTCTTGACACTTCAATAATTACTTCGCTACTAGCTAATTGATACTTAGGAATCCTAGTGGAGACCGGAAAGAGATATTAGGATAGACTGCCATTAGGCAACATGTGATTTACCAATTTACATGGGATAGATTGGGGAATATGCATGTGAAGACTAGGAATAGCTCACTGCCACACATGATCGTTGGGCTAAGTGCATTGGACTCCACAATTAGACCTTTGAGACCGAAAGGAGATGAAACTAACTGAGGAAAATGGTTTCAGAGCCCTCGAAAGAGACGTGCACAAACATAAATCCAAGATCCACCCATTGTTTGATTTAATGTTCGAATGAGGGAAGTGAGCAAATATGAAGCATAGGGACTATAATTACATCCCCTAGCACTTAATTGTATCTTCACCATGTCTGACTCTTCACCATGTCCTACTTCCTTGTGGGATCGACCTGGTCTTACCAGAATATATTACCTATACGACACGTGCCCTTGTGTACAACAAAACCTACAAAGTGTAGTTTTTATCTAACAATTTTTGGTGTTCTTGACTAAAACAATTGCCTGTCAAGCAACGGAAAATTCGGCAACAACTTAACTAAGTTGGTTTTGTCCCAACTTGAAGCAGGTATCTAGAGTTAAAGAGAATAGGGTTGTGTTTAATTACAAAGAGGCCTAGTAGTAATTTCTGTTGTTGTGGAATGGTACTGGAATTCTTTTGCTGGCATATAGTATGTCGATGATGAACATAACAAGACCTGGCATAGGACGAAGATTCATTCACTTGGGCGTTCAATCATATCAATGAGAGGAAATCCATCCTACTGCTCCATAGAGTGGAAAGGGTTGTAGTGGAGAGAATTAGTGTAAATATGTGGCAATTAGAAGCCAATTAATTAATTCAATTAATTAATTATAATTATTTTGAGGAAGTTGATTTTGTATTGATTCATAGAAGGGGATAAGTAAACACTTTTGCTTTGCAATACATTTGCTCCCTCACTACGAGCTGTGAGAGGGAAACCCCTTTGCAATTGAATTTACAAATCTTAGGATATGGTTCCAAACACATTCAAGGTTTCCTCCGAGTTCCCAAATATTTGTAAATTTTCGTAACAGCCTCCAAGGTGGAGCAAAGGATTTTCCACGCTGCACGATTACTTTTAAAATGGCTCCCTCAATCTTGAGTCTACCAATAAATCTTCCAGAAAATAATCTGAGTAAGAAGTGCCCAGCGCGCCAGAAAAGGAAAGAATTACACTGTCGTCAAGTGATCCGAAGAGCCCTCATCCCTTAAAACCTGCTAGGCCCAGGCTACTCATTGAAGAGCCATCTACGTTCAGCTTGATCACCCCTTGGTCTGGTGGAGTCCAAACTGCAAGCATTGGGATCTTATGTGGAGTTTATAATTCTGCTATTGTGGCCCAAGATGCTACATGGTCTGCGCCTTTAAAGGTCTGGCATTCCTTTTGGGTCTTTTTACAAGAAAATACATTGGAGAATATAGTCTTTGCAAGGTCAGCTTCAATCATAGAATTATTGCCGAAGGCCACTCTATTACCCTCCTCTATTATCCTCCACAGAATTGAAACATTACAAGTCATATTAACGAAGACGAGTGTTGACCAAAACCGTCTTTAGTAGGTTTGGTGTCGTGTGTGCAAGTGCACGCGTTGTGACAAGTAATACACTGGAGATTCCAAGTCGATCCCACAGGGAAGAAGGAGATTGAGAACTATAATTATCTCCATTTAACTATATCTAGCCAATGGCAATGGCATGAATTAAAGCTACATATGGCATAAAACTAACATAAATTAAACCCAATTGATGAGTTAGTCTTAGGAGGATACGATTAAGCAATAAGGAATGTAATTGTACGTCCCTATCCTCTGTATCAGCCCAATTCCTTCACTCATGCATTTTGTCAAACACCTTGCGGGTCAGAGAATATTGAACATGTAGGCCTTTTTCGAGTGCTCTACAACCGGATTCCTTTATTAGACCTCTTCATCTTCTGATCTCCGAGTGAAATTGAGGAATCCAACATACGTGGCCCACTTAATCACGCATGGCAGTGAGTTGCTAATCTCACTTGCGAATTTCTCTATCCAAAACACTTTGATGAGGAATCACATGTTGACTAATGCGTAATCTACACAAAACTACCCTCTCGGGATTACTAAAGGTTCCTAAGTTACAATTAATTGTCAGCTAGGTAGTTAATCAAACATGTAGGATGCGTTTGACACAATCATGAAAAACAAACTTAAATGAAAGCAAATCTTACTAAAACACAACACAATATGATAATTACATACCCCTAAAGGGTAAACATCTCAAGTACATCTTACTACACATGAAAAAGCCTATAAACATGAATCTACAACAAAATCCATGCATAGACAATGTAAAAGAGAGAAATAGGGAATGAAGAACTCGTGGAAAGTAAGATCCAATGGTTGAGAATGTCCTCCCGGATCATTTCCCAAGATTTGGCACCTTCAAATCCGTCTTTGGAGCACTTTTCAAACCCTAAAATCGCCCCTATGCTGCTCTCAAATCGTCCCCCGTCACAAAAATAGCATTCTAGTTGAAATCACATCCAAAACTTTCAAACCATGCCCCTTTTGGACTTTTATAGACGTGCAATAAGCAGCCCAAGGTCGTGCGACATCAAACCTATCGTCATGACAAAAAGGCTTGAGGTTATGTGACGTCAAACCCTTTGCCACGACTTCGAGAGAGAGTTTTGCCATCTTACCATGCAGAGGTAGAGCACTGGCGTTGTGTCCAAGCGGTACAGCACTGGCGCTGTGTCCCCAGTGGTACAGCACGGGTGCTGTGTCCCAAGCGGTACAGCACTGGCGTTGTGTCTCCAGCGGTACAGCGCTGGCGCTGTGTCCCAGTGCTACAGCACTGGCGCTATGTTCCCAGTGGTACAGTACTGTGTTAGAAGGTTCTAACAAGGGGTTCAGAAACCTCCAAATGCTCATAGAATGGGCCGGCCAAGAGGGCCGAACAGGCACACAAGAAACACCCACCCATACGTGCGCAGGGGCAGATGTTCCCGGAGCACAGCATCCACGCATGTGGAAACCTCTTCGCGAATTTATGAGAAAACACCCCCAAAATCAAACCGGGGTTGATGATACACAAGTGCGCGCCCGCGCCCACGGGCGCCCATGGAACGCTTGAAATGTGCGCGTGTGCGGCCTACTAGGCCCACAGCAAGCGAGGCCAGTTCATACGCAGCGCAACGCGAAAGGCAGCAGAGAACAGCCCACGTGCACTCAGCATACCATGCACGCACGCAGCCATGCTCACACCTGCAAGCATGGTCGTGGCCGACAAGGTCGGGATGCAGGTCCCAGACCACTACCTCTTCGGTGGGGCCCATTGGGACCCACATTGTACCGGATATGGCAGTGCCATATACCGTTGGAAAGCTAATTTAATCAGCTATCCAACGGTTTTAATATTGACCCACGATAGAACAATATTGTTATGTTCTCCCACTAGGTAGAGAACTTGGGCGCCAAGCATGTCTCAAAGTAGAAGGTCCAATATTACAGGAGTTTAGTTTGTGATCTCAGGGATTTCTTTGTAGGAGAAGATCTCCAAGAAGTTAGGACTCCGACTCCAACAAATTGAGGAAGCTGAGCTGGCACACATGGCTTGTCCAGATAAGGAAGCTCCAAGATATGATGAATTCAGTATGGGATGGACTCTCCTACACGGATCAGCAACACCACGGAAGGAGGCAGCACGAGTTTGGTAACCTCCCTAACTGGGAGAAATGTATCCAAGTATCGTTAGGATTTGTATAAGGGTTTTTGTGCATTTTGTCTTTAAATAGAGGGCAACGAGACGGATGTAACTAAGTAGTCTTCCATTTGTATTCGCCTGAGCGTTCAGTGTGTGTAGGGAGCCAGCTCTCGCAGGAGAGAGCTAGGCTTCGTGGAAGACTCACGCTGGACTCAAGTCTGAAGGTTGTGGAAGTGTAATCCCCTTGTATTTTTCAATTTTTGAGGTAATGAAGTAACTTTCCCTTATTCAATTGTGTACTTCTCTTTCTTCTCCTCCTGTGTACATCCCTTGCTACTTTTATTATTCCGATGTCTGTTATTCGAGTTATTCGCTTACACCTAAAGAACTAGATCACTGAATTAGACTGATCCAGTCTCCTTATTAAGTGTTGTAGTTGAGACTGGTGCCGCACAGGCCAGGCTGAATCCCAGCCCCGTGACAGCTTGTACCAGAGCAGGTCGTGTTGTAAGCTTGAGTGCTCGCTGAAGCATTGTTATAACTAGCATCAATGGCTAGTACTGAAGGAGGAGATGAGGCTCAACCAAGCAATTCTGGTTTGTAGCCATTTGAAGAGCCAAGGAAGGACGACATCCTGAAATGGTTTACCTCGAAAGTCTGTGTGAGAACTTGGAAGAGTTCCTCGCCAACACTATGACCCAACATAGTCCACAACTACTGGACGAGGTCCAAGGGGGCTTACATGAAGCCTTGGCACCACTAAGATCAGACATAAGGCAACCAGAGAATACTGGATGTCGGAGGCAGTAGGACTGAGAGCTTGTATTGAGGACCTAGAACGGTTCATGGCAAGAGAGACTCCCAGAGAGACACTAAGTAACGGCGAGCATCTACTACCGAATGGAACAACATCTGGTGGAAGTAATGCCCGAAACTCTGAAGCTGCAAGAGGGGGAGGAAATGTGAAAGTGAAGCTCCCAAAATGCCAGTCCTACAATGGCAAAAGGGATCCCAAGACCATAGATAACTTTCTATGGAAAGTTGAGCAGTATATTCAGACTACTGGAATGAACGATGAGGTTCAAAAGATCAGAACTGCATCATTATTCCTCACGGACGACGCCACTCTTTGGTGGAGAAGGTTTTCGCAAGACGCAGAGGATGGGACCACCCCAATTCAGACATGAGAAGACTTCAAAAGTGCTCTTAAGAAGCAATACTTCCCGAAGGCGTTGAATATCAGGCCCAGAAGGAAGACTACATCTCGAAATTCACCTCAATAAATCTCTGCATCAACAACATGTCCGATCAAGACAAGTTATTCGCTTTCCTTGCTGGACTCAAACCATCGGTACAGAAAGAAGTGGGAAGGAGAGAGGTGAAAACGCTTGCAATAGCACTAGCAACCACAGAGAAGCTCACCGAGTACGAGTCCAACTATGAGAGCATCAGAAACACCAGCAAGGACGCTCGCAACACTAGAAATCCAAAGCCGAAGCCAACAAATCAAAACCGGAGGCCAGATATGAGACCAGGTTGGAGAGATAATAGAGGACGTTTCAAAAAGACTCAAGGGATGACGCCAAACTCTGGTTAGTGCTTCATCAGTGATGGACCACATTGGTCGAAGGATTGCCCAAAGAAGCAGAGGCTTCTTAGCGTGATAGAGAATGAAGAACTGATGGATGAACCAGGAGAAGATAAATCTCAGATGGGTTCAGTAAAACTCCTCTCTGGAGTGCACTAGAAGGGACAACCAGCACGCCACTGTCTTACTGCTAAACAATGGAAGAGAGTCCCAAAGCGTCAGCTTTTAAAAGCAAGGTAACAGGACTCTGGTAAACAGTATGTACCCCCTAAGCCTACACTTGCAGATTGGATCTTTCCTGTTAGCCTCTTGTGGCAACCGGAGAAGAGGACCATCAACACCCCCACCCCCTCTTTCGATCCACCAAGGCAGGACAAGGAGAGTCATGAACACAAAACCGACAGGAATTGGATAAAAGACCGGAGGAAAAAGCTGCCAGGGACAACATTTCCTTTGCCAAGCATAAAGAGAACGTCAGGAGTATAGCAAGAGGAGATTCCATTCTCCTCAGACAAAACGCCCCCACCACCACAGACTCACTGGGACATGTTCCCGGTGTTGCTAGACCTCAAGCCCAAGAAAGCAGCATTACTTACACAAGCCCAAGCGAAGCCCGAGACATCATGGGAAGAAGAAAACCACCCAGGCAAGTGGTCGACGAGGACGTCGACATTACAGGCGGGGAAGAATGTTAGAAGGTTCTAACATGGGGTACATAAATCCCCAACTGCTAAGAGAATGGTCTGGCCAAGAGGGCCAAACAGATGGACCAGAAATACCCACCCATGCGAGTGCAGAAGCAGATGTGCGCGAAGCACAGAGCATGCACGCATGTTGAAACCTCTTCGCAGGGTGACGAGGAAATGTCCCCCGGTTTAAAATCGAACCGGGGTTGCCAATGCTCAATGTGCGCATCAGACAAGCGTGTGCGCATGCACATTTGTGCGCAACCGCGCAGCAGCACGTGCCCACGCATTGGCCTATTTGCCCTGCAGCAGGCTAGGCCAACGCACGCATGCAGCACAATGCGCAAGGCCGCTGGCAGCAGCCCACGTGCACAGTCAGCATAGCACATACACCGCGCAGCCAAGTGCGCATGGCCCTGGCTGATAATGTCAGGATGTGAGTCCCAGACCCCTACATCTTCAGTGGGGCACACTGGGACCCACATTGTACCGGATATGGGAGTGCTATATACCTTTGGAAAGCTAATTTGAGCAGCTATCTAACGGTTTTGAAATTGGCCCCTGTCCAATATAATATTTTCATGTTATTCCACAAGGTATAGAACTTGGGCGCCAAGCATGTCTCAACATAGAAGGTCCAAGATTGCAAAAGCTTAGTTCGTGATTTCAGGGGTATCTTTGCTGAAGAAGACCTCCAAAAAGTCAGGACTCCAACTCCAACAAATCGAGGAATCTGAGCCAGTGCACATGGCTTGCCGGATAAGGAAGCTCCAAGATGTGGAGAATCCAGTTTGGGATGGACTATCCTACAAGTCAGGGGCATCTACACAGATCAGCATCACCAGGGATGGAGGCAGCACGAGTTTGGCAACCTTCCTAACTAGGAGAATTGTATCCTAGTCTCGCTAGGATTCGTAAAAAGGCTTTTGTACATTAGTTGTCTATAAATAGATGGCAAGGGGACGGATGTAACTAAGTAATCTTCGATTTGTATTCGCCTAAGGGTTCAGTACGTGTAAGTAGCCAGCTCTAGTTGGAGAGAGTTAGGCTTCGTGGAAGACACACGCTGGACTCAAGTCTGAAGTTTGTGGAACCATAATCCCCTTGTATTTTTCGATTTAGAGGTAATGAAGTAACTTTTCCCTTATTAAATTGTGTACTTCTCTTTCTTCTTCTCCTGTAAGCATCCCTTGCTTTTTTTCATATTCTGTTGTGTGTTATTCGAGTTCATTCTCTTAGACCAAAAGCACTAGATCGGTGAAATTAGGCTGATCCAGTCTCCTCCTTAATTGTTGGAGTTCAGACTGGAGCCACACGGTTCAGGCTGAATCCCAGCCCCGTGACACAATAGTGCTCTGTCCCTAGCCGTACAGCAGTGGCGTTGTGTCCCAAGTGGTACAGCAGTGGACCGTGTCCCCAGAGGAACAACAGCGGCATAGTGTCCCCAATCGTACAGGGGCACAATGTCCCCGGCGGTACAGCGGCATTGTGTCCCCAGAAGTCACCGGCGGCACTATCTCCCATGCAGCCACCAGAGGCGTTGTGTCCCCAGCAGCCACCAGCGGTGTTGTGTCCCCAGCAGCCACCAGCGGCGCTGTGTCCCCAGCAGCCACCAGTGGCGTTGTGTCCCCAGCAGCCACCAGTGGCGTTGTGTCCCCAGCAGCCACCAGTGGCGTTGTGTCCCCAGCAGCCACCGGCGGCGCTGTGTCCCCAGCAGCCACCAGCGGCGATGTGTCCCCAGCAGCCACCAGCGGCGCTCTAACCCCTGCAGCCACCAACGGCGCTCTGTCCCCAGGAGCCACCAGCGGTGCTGTGTCCCAAGGAGCCACCAGTGGCACTGTCTTCAGGGGCCTCTAGCGGCGCTGTGTCCCCAGCAGCCACCAGCGGTGCTTTGTCCCCAGCAGCAACCAAGGGTGTTGTGTCCCCAGCAGCTACCAGCTGAGTTGTCCCCAGCAGCTACCAGCTGAGTTGTCCCTAGCAGCCACCAGCTGAGCTGTCCCCAACAGCCACCAGTGGCGTCGTGTCCCCAAAAGCCACCAATGGCGTTGTGTCCCTAGCTGCCACCTTTGGGATTGTGTCCCCCGCAGCCACCAGTGGAGCTGTGTCCCCAAAAGCCACCAACAGCACTATGTCGCCAGCAGCTACCAGCGACATTGTCCCCAGCAACCACCAGTGGCGCTGTGTCCCCAGCAGCTACCAGTGGAGTTATGTCCCAGCAGAAAACCAGTGTCTGGCAGCGCCGAAAGCGCCAGGTTCAACAGCCGAAGCGTGTGTTCGGCAGCGCTCTAGCGCCTGTGTCCGGCAGCGCTCTAGCACTTGTGTCCGGCAGCGCTCTAGTGCCTGTGTCCGGCAGCGCTCTAGCGCTTGTGTATGGCAGCGCTCTAGCACTTGTGTATGGCAGCGCTTTAGCACCTGTGTCCGGCAGCGCTCTGGCGCCTGTGTCCGGCAGCGCTCTGGCGCCTGTGTCCGGCAGGGCTCTGGCGCCTGTGTCCGGCAGGGCTCTGGCGCCTGTGTCCGGCAGCGCTCTAGTGCCTGTGTCCGGCAGCGCTCTAGCGCTTGTGTATGGCAGCGCTCTAGCACTTGTGCATGGCAGCGCTTTTACTGTGTGTCGGCAGCGCTCGGCGCTGTGTTCAGCAGCGCTCGCGCGCCTGTGTTCGGCAGCGCTTAGCGCTGTGTCGGCAGGGCTCGCGCTTTGTGTTCGCAGGGCTCTGGCGCTGTGTGTCAGCAGGCTCTCTGCTTGTGTCTAACAGCGCTCGGTGCTGTGTCGGCAGCGCTCTGGCGCTATGTCGGCAGCGCTTTAGGCGCTGTTCGCAGCGCTCGCGCTGTGTTCGCAGCGCTCCAGTGGCTGTGTTCGGCAGCGCTGGCGCTGTGTTCGCAGCGCGGCGCTGTGTCTGCAGCGCTCTCGGCGCTGTGTTCGCGGCTCTCGGCTCTGTGTCCGCAGCGCTCTGGCTCCTGTGTCCGGCAGCACTCTGGCGCCTGTGTCAGGCAGCGCTCTGGCGCCTGTGTCTAGCAGCGCTCTGGCGCCTGCGTCCAGCAGCGCTCTGGCGCTTGTGTCCGACAGCGCTGTGGCACCAGTGTCTACCAGCCCTCTCACGCTTGTGTCCGGCAGGGCTCTAGCACCTGTGTTTGGCAGCACTCTAGGGCCTGTGTCCGGCAGCGCTCTAGCGCATGTGTCCAGCAGTGCACAAGCACCTGTGTCCGGCAGCGCTCTAGCACCTGTGTCCGGCAGCGCTCTAGCGTCTGTGTCCGGCAGCGCTCTAGCGTCTGTGTCCGGCAGCGCTCTAGCGCTCTGTGTCCGGCAGCGCTCTAGCGCCTATGTCCGGAAGCGCTCTAGTGCCTATGTCCGCCAACGTTCTAGCACTATGGGACAGCGGCGCTCTAGCACTACTCGACAGCAGCGCTAGCACTATAGTTCTGTGTCCAGCAGCGCTAGCACTAAAGTGCTGCGTTACTTGATTTGGGGCACCGGAGTGTGAACTCCAGCGCTCCTGCGCTGGTTTCTAGCGCTAGCGCTATGTCCAGCAGTGCTAGCACTCTTGGTCTGTGTCCAGCAGTGCTAGCACTCTTGGTCTGTGTCCAGCAGCGCTAGCGCTATAGCTCTGCTACTTGGTTGGGGCCACTGGAGTGTGAACTCCAGCATTCCTGCGCCGGTTTATAGCGCTATAGCGTTGGTTCCTTAGCCGGATTCTTCATTTTTTTACATCTAGGCATCCTTACATCGTGACTCTCCTTTGACGTTGTACGGCTTCACCTCTCGATATTGTGACTTCCACTTGACGTTGCAAGACTTCGGATTCTGCATTTTGCTTCTATGACTGGTATTTTTGTGCCATCTTCTTCATTTAAACTTCACTTTCAGAAAAATTTGTTATGTTGGCTTCTTTTGATATTTTACATGTTTCCCATACATAAGACGAGCAAAACCAGGTTAAATGGGGTTTAAGGCCAATAAGATGGTCATTAAGAGTATGAAAATATGTTTATGAAATTAACTAATCAACGAGGCACCATAATACAATATAAAACAGTGCCAAAATCTTACTTCGTCGAAGACTACTGGAGGACTGAACATTAAAAACAACAGAGGTTGTATCACAATTTGGCACTGCTGCATTCCTCTTTAATGGCCCTGCACCAAATTTGTGTAAAAGTACCCAAAGTCTAATGCCCATGCGCCCTGTTATGCGGCAAGAACCAGCAAAATTCTGCTCAGCCGTGACACACGCACTAGGGCAAGTGTGCTTGTATCATCAGCACCAGTGCGAGCATGGGTAAGTATAGAAAGGCCCATGGCCAGCCTGGTAGTTGTGTCAAGACCCACAGATCGCATAGAGCCAAGGTACAAACGACTGAAGCCCAAACACAAGGAAAAGTGAGAAAAACGGAAGTCCTGTAACTCTACCTAGTTCAGAGGAAGCACACGTATGGAGGCTGGAGCACGTGGTCCTCAGTGGCGTACAAGCCTGACCACCCTCTATAGGGTTGGCACGCTCCCTGCACGCTTCGTACCCACGAGCATCTAGCTCATCTTATTCCATGCACCCAACTAAATAGACGTGACGGTGGAGTACTCGCCCTGCAAGGAACAAGAGTCCTAATTCTGACAGGGATCTATATAGGCCAAGATGGCGGCAGACCTCAAAGGAATCCCAGTGATATCTGGAAACCAAAGGCACGCCTACCATCACGAGAACACTCTTTCCATCCTTAGGATTCCTAGTTCATTTAGGTAAAAGACTTGGCCTTGGGGTTTTTTGACCGATAGTCAGTCTATAAATATGTAGAGTTAACGCTATAAGGCATCGATCATTCCATCAACTGGTCCAGGGGGCAGAATGGCTACTCCCCCCTTTAAGGGAGAAATGTAACTCTCATATATTCATTCATAATTAATGGCAAGGTAATCATTTTTGGTTTGTTTACTCTTCAATACCCTCTATCTCTATTTGTTCCATATTTTCACCACCACCATGCTCGTTTAATTCAACTACAAAGGTATAGTCACGATATTTGTTCCCCAACCTTTGAAGGATCTTGGGTTGGCTGATTCAGATCCATGAGAACGTCAAAAGTAAGGATTTGGAGCTATCACAACCACCCAATAGTAGGCTTAGGTTAATGGGGTATTTTGCTGATGTATTGGATGTGACAAATGGGTATCAGAGCCCCATTGAAGACACGGGAACTTTGGATTAAACCCTGACATCGCCATGCATCAAGGCTGTCTTCATCGAAGAAGGAACCATCCACGAAGATGGCGAACTTGATAGCGAAGCGCCGATTACAAACAAGCAGTGTGCGATGATTGTGGTGAGCATATAAGTCTCATGCCCTCAACCATCTTGGTTGACACTTACAGATTGTAAAGCAGAAGTGCAATTGGTACATCAAGGGAGAGAAGTAGACGAAGATCGAGATGGAGAAGAACCTTAACTCCAAGCCTTAGGAGGCAATTACCAAGCTTGAAAATGAGAGAGAAGAACGAATACACTTCATTCTACAAGGGATTGAAGGGGTGTGCTGTGCACTAGGAGGCCAAGCTGCGTCAGCAGTACAAGAAGCCCAATAGTGTCGTCCAAGGTCACTGAAGAATCTAGAGAGACTAGAGAATAAGACAGATGACCTCCTACTGAGTTTGCGAGGAACCCTAATTTGATTGAGGATGCACCAGAGGTACATTTGGCCTCTTATCCCCCTCTATTACAGGCAAGGCAACACTGACAGCAACACTGCCGAGGACCAATGTGGAGTCACCTTTCACACCCACTGGAGGACAGTCCTATAGTCAAGGTGTTTGGCCACTAGACAGCCAAGAAGAAATGACGAAGTGTTACTGTCACTAGTTGTTGGTCCAGGGAGCACCAAGACAGAAAGGAGTGGGATCCAACGCAAGAACAAGCCATGCTAGGGAGACCAGACCCCAACACAGAGGATTAACAACCAAGCACGCCACCACATTCGACCACTGAAATGATTCTTGTGCGGCCAAGAAGAGACTCCAAGGTACCAAGACGCGAGGGTTAAAGTCCCGGAGTCGACGAACAGGGAGTTCAAAAGGAAACATCCTTCTAGAGAACTAAATAACCCTAGGAGAAGCCAAAAGAAAGTAGGGTCATCTATTTTCACCAGGACGAACCTAACCCGGTTGAAATCGACTCCCAAAACCTTGGAAGAATCTGACCCCGAGGTTGAAATCGACAAATATCTCCAGTGAGAGCCACAACCTCTCCTTAGAATTCGTCATGAACCGGACAACGTAGAAAGCCTCCGAACCCAAATCCCAAGATTCATGGATGCCCCAAGGATTAGGATATATGCATAAGACACAAGATACAGGGCTGATACGGGTAAGACGTGCAAGGCCCGCTCCTCACGGTGAAAATCGTGGATTCTTAATCCACTCTGATGGGCGGTTGTGCGTACCAGATGCCGGCACCCTGAGAGAAGATGCCGCGTGCACCACCCACAACATCGAGCTAGAAGGACCCTCTTTATTTCTGGGGACTTTTCGTCTAATACAAGGAGAGTTCTTCTGGCCAAGGATGCAGGACGAAACTAAAACCAAACAGGTTGTGGTAGCATTCCGTATTGGAAGATATGAAGATGAGGTGACGTGTGATGTGGTGCCAATGCATGCTAGTCATCTATTACTTGGAAAGGCCATGGCAATTTGATCGACAGCGTGCAGCATGATGGCTTTACTAACAAATATTCATTCATTCTCAATCAAAGAACAATCACACTTGTTCCAATGACGCCTAAACAGGTCTATGACGATCAAGTGAGTTTGCTAAAATCAAGAGAGGAAAAAAATCAGAGTGATCAAAAGAAAATGAGAGATCCAAAAGGAAGTGAGAGAAAAGGAATGAGTGAAGGAGATACAAAATTGAGAGAGCTGAGAGAGAGTTCAGCCAATGAAAAACAAATAAAAGAGATGGCTAAGAAAAATAAAGAGTTTGAGAGAAAACCTGAGAAGAAAATGAGTTTCTATCAAGTGGTGCTAGTGAGGTCAAGAGAGCATTTTTGGCACAACAGCCCATGATTGTACTCTTGTATAAGGAGGCTTTTGTAAATACTAACCAACTTGACCCATCTTTGCCAAGTGTTGTTGTTTCTCTCTTGCAGGTATTCCAGGATGTATTTCCAGACGAATTACCACTAGGACTGCCACCAATTCGAGGGATTGAACATCAGATTGATTTCATTCCAGGTGCTTCAATTCCGAATCGACCAGCATACAGGAGCAATCCGGAGGAGACTAAAGAGCTTCAAAGGCAGGTCGAAGAGCTAATGGAGAAAGGGTATGTTAGAGAAAGCATGAGTCCATGCGCTGTTCCTGTGATTCTAGTACCTAAGAAAGATGGATCATGGAGGATGTGTGTTGATTGCAGAGCCATCAACAATATAACGGTAAAGTATAGACATCCCATTCCCCGTTTAGATGACATGTTAGATGAACTGCATGGAGCGTGTTTATTTTCTAAAATTGATCTTAAGAGTGGGTATCATCAAATTAGAATGAAAGAAGGAGATGAATGGAAGACTGCATTTAAAACTAAATACGGATTGTATGAGTGGTTAGTTATGCCATTTGGATTAACTAATGCACCTAGTACTTTCTATGCGCTTAATGAATCATGTTTTAGCGTGCTTTCATTGGAAAATTCGTTGTTGTTTATTTTGATGATATTTTGGTTTACAGCAAAACCTTACATGAACATATATCTCATTTACAATCGGTTTTGAATGTACTTCGAGAAGAGAAGTTATTTGCTAACCTCAAAAAGTGTACTTTCTGCACCAATAAGCTTGTTTTTCTAGGATTCGTGGTGAGTGCAAAAGGCATAGAGGTTGATCATGAAAAGATCAAAGCTATTCAAGAATGGCTGACTCCTTCCACTGTTGGTCATGTTAGGAGTTTTCATGGGCTTGCTAGTTTTACAGGAGGTTCAGTAAAAGATTTCAGCACCATTGCTGCACCCCTACTGAAGTTATCAAGAAGAACGTTGCATTCAGATGGGGAGAAGAACAAGAGAAGGCGTTCCAACTTCTTAAGCATAAGCTTACTCATGCCCCTTTACTTGCTCTTCCTGATTTTCTAAGACGTTTGAAATTGAATGTGATGCTTCTGGTTTTGGTATAGGCGCTGTTCTTATGCAAGATAGAAGACCACTTGCCTACTTTAGCGAGAAGTTGGGTGGGGCCGCCTTAACTACCCCACTTATGATAAAGAGTTGTATGCTTTAGTTCGAGCATTGGAAACATGGCAGCATTACTTATGGCCAAAAGAGTTTGTAATTCATACAGATCATGAGTCCTTGAAGCATTTAAAAGGTCAACACAAGCTGAATAAAAAAGGCATGCTCGGTGGGCAGAATTGATTGAGACTTTTCCTTATGTCATTTGCTACAAACAAGGTAAAGAAAATGTAGTTGCTGATGCACTTTCACGGAGGTATGTCTTAATCTCTACTTTGGATGCTAAGTTTCTTGGTTTTGAGCACATAAAAGATCTTTATCATGATGACCACGATTTTAATGAAGTGTATAGTGTTTGTGAAAAATCTGCAATGGGTAGGTTTTATAGGCATGAGGGTTTCTTGTTCAGAGAAAATAAATTGTGCATACCCAATAGTTCAATGAGAGATTTGCTAGTTCGAGAAGCCCATGGTGGAGGCTTAATGGGGCACTTTGGAGTTGCTAAAACTCTATCTATTTTGCAAGAACATTTCTATTGGCCACATATGAAACGGGATGTAGAGAGGTTATGTGGGAGATGTATAACGTGTAGGCAAGCAAAATTGAAGTTTGTTAGTCAATTTATCAAGGAAGACGATCAGTGACACAAATAGCATCCAGATAGCAAGCGGAGATAGCCCAAAGATGCACCACATCCAAGCCCTATTACCTCGACAAGGACATCGACCTTATGGTTGTGAGAGAATGTTACGTGGTCATAACCAGTAAACATGTGTTGAGCAATGATACACACATTGGGGCAACTACATGTGTATTAACAACACCAGTGAGCAAATGGTTTGGTATAGAAAGGCCCATGGCCCACCTGGTAGTTGTGCTAGGATCCACAGATCACTTGGAACCTAAGTACAAATGATGGCCAAGTCCGAGCACAAAGAATACCGAGAAAATCGGAATTCCCACAATTCTTCCTCTAGTAGAGGAAGCACACGTATGCAGAGTGGAGCATGTGGTCTTTAGTGGTGTGCAACCCTAACCCTCAGTAGGGTTGGTGTGCCCCTTGGATGATTCGCACCCACGAGCGTCCATGCAAGACTTCTATATCGGACAAAATAGACATGATGGTGGAGTATTCGCCATGAAAGGAACAAAAGTCCTAATTCAGATAGGACTCCTATATTGGGCAAGATGGCGGCAGATCTCGAAGGAATCCCAGAGACATCCGGACTCCACAAGCAAGCTTACCATCATGAGTGAAATTTCCATACTCAGGACTCCTAGTTCGCTTAGAAAAAGGGTCTCTTGACCCTAGGGCTTTTTCTAGAATAGTTAGTCAATTACTATGTAAAGGTTAACATTGTAAGGCGTCGTTAGATCCACAGATTGGTCCGGGGGGAGGCTACTCCCCCCCTTTGGGGGAACAATGTAGCTCTTGTATATTCATTCATAGTTAATGGCAAGCTAATTTTGTTCCTTTTTTTACTCTTCAATACCCTGTATCTCGATTTGTCCTACGTTTTCACTACTACCATGCTCGTATAATTTGACTACGAAGGGATAGTCATGATCCTTGTTCCCCAACCTTCGAAATATCTTGGGTTGGCTGATTCAAATCTGTGAGAACCTCAAAAGTAAGAGCTTGGAGACATCACACCCGTCAGGATAGTGGGCTAAAGTCGACGGGGTATGTGGCTGCCGCCTGGGGCGTGCAATGACTGGTTAGCGCATTAGCGCCATAAGGCAGTGTGAGACACACGTGCCAGATCCAACTAGAGTTTAACTGCGACACCGTCATTCAACTCCGAAGCTGACGGCATCATAGCACTATTACAGAGAAAAGGAGAATCTTTTGCCGAAGCCTATAAATAGATGGGGCATTTCCAGGAAGGTGAGCCTACGGGAGAACCAGACTTTAGGACCAGCATTCCAAGAAGGGGAGGAGTTTTGAAACCCCAAGTGTCCGATTTCCAAGTGATAGATGGTTATTAGGCCTTGGCGGAAGACTTTCTCCCAGATTTGTGTTATTGAGCTTTATTTTCTAAACATTTTTAGTGTTTTTTTGTAGTTACTCTCTTTCAAACCATGTATTTCTTGATTATTTGTATGTTTGAGACTATTTTAGGTAAAACTGCCACTACGGGGATGTGATTCAATGTATGTAGTTTTAATTAATGTTTATTTCACAGATTGGGCTTAATATCCTTGTGGGTAGATGTGTCTAATGCGTTAAAACCCCCCTTTTTAGTGCTTGATCAGCACTAAATCATGTTTAGGAATCCTAGATGAGACTAGAAGGAGATTCAAGAGTAGAAAACCATTAGGCAGCTTATGTTCTCGTCAATGACCAGTGCCAATTTGGGACATTAGCGCATGAAAGACTCGGAATAGCTCACATGTCTTACGTGGTCAATACGGGCTTTGTGTAAGGGATTCTTCTCTATAGTTCTGAGACTGGAAGAAGATGAACCTACTGTAGGAATAAGTTGTAGAGCACTCATAAGAGGCATACCAATACATGTCTCCCCGATCCAACTAGGTACTTCATATGGCCTAATTTTAGAAATAACATATTAAAACACTACATTAAAATCACACCCTCTAACTTCTCTACCAATTTTAATCTCACTATTTCAGTTGTCTCCCTCTATCTCAATAGCTAGAGCTACCAAGGATTCTTAACTCTAGGTGTGACACTTTTACAATCCTCACACTAAATATAGTTAATTATGATTCTAACTTTGTACTTAACATGTCCATGTGGGATCGACCTGGACTTACTAGATATATTATTTCAATAACCTGTGCACTTGAGTGTGGTACCCTCTCATTTGACATTTTGAGAGAGGGGCTGACGTTAATAAAATTGTCAGTACGAGCCGATCATTCCACAACATGCTTCTGCCATAATTTTGCCTCATTTTGCTCGGGCCAAACTTTTGTAGTACTGAACAACCGAAGGAAGGTATGCTGGTGCTTGTTAATTCTGACTGAATTTGATTAAACAAAATAGTGGACAACCTGCTTCGCATAGCTGCAACTATGGAAGACATGGTTAACCAACTCATTATCCTCATTGCAAAGAGGGCAAAGTGGAGATGGGAGATCCATTCCTCTTCGAAAAAGACTCTCTCACTAGGATCTTTTTATACAGCTTTGACCAAAGGAAAAATTGTGCCTTCGGCGGTATCATTAGCCTCCATACCCACTTCGCATGATGATTTTACTTCTTGTTGCATTGAAAAAGAGGAGCATAGGCCAATTAAACCAAAATCTCTCCACTGGTTCTCAACTTCCATACGAGTCTATTATCATATACATTGAGTTGATTTAATTTATTACTCTTTGTCATTCAGCTCTCTGCTAAATATACGATACGATCAACTTTGGATCCCACTGGACCTCGCAGAATATCAATGATGGTGGCTTCGGTCTGTGCGGCAGTTTGATATAGTTCAGGAAAAGTAGATTTGAGGGGGTGGTTGAATAGCCATCGATCGACCTACAGTCCTCTTCCCTAGAACATTAAGCAGTTCTTTCCTCTGAAACTGCTTCATAGCTTGGGCAGTTGCTTCCAGATTGGAAAGAGAGCAGGACTAGGATACCAACCCAGAATACAATCATCTTCTGGTATGTAGAGTTTCCCCGAGATTAGGGATGCCCATCGAGAGGGTTGTGGGAGATAAATTCTTCAGCGCCATTTCAAAAGTAGTGCTTTGTTTAGGATATTTGTTCTACGCACGTCCAGACCTCCCGTAAATTTTGGCTTGCGGACTTTATCCCACTTAACTATGTAGAAGGATCCAGATGTACTGCACCAGAGGAAGAGTCATTATTTTTTCCATCTCCTTCAAGACCTCTCTCAAGAATTGTTGGAAGAATAACATGTAGGTTGGCATCCCGAATGGGGATGATTTTAGTAAGACAAGACACCTGCTTAGAAGAGGTACTTACACTTGTAGGATGAAAGTCATCTACGAAGTTTCTCAAGCACCGGGTCGAGAGATTGAAGTGCCCGTCTCTATAGACAAGGAGGCCAAGGTGGGATATGGGAGAGAACTGACCGTACAAACGAGAATGCTCGTAGCTTGAGATAGAATGTTGTGGGGCATGTAGAAACCCTAAAGGGAGGATTTCCTCCAACTGAATTTTAGACCAATCGATAGCTCCAACAGTGAGAGCAGCTTTCAGCTTCTTAATTTGAAGAATGTCTCCTTCGCACAATGGTACAATGTCATCAGCTAATAACCTGTAACTTTTGAGATCGATTAGGTCCAAGTGCCGCCATTTAACTCTATCGAACACTTTCTCGAGAACGATTTCAGCCTGAATCTCAGTTCTATATTTCTTTTTAAAAGATCCACTACTTCATGGACCAGCATGGCTGAATCGAGGATTTGTCTTGTTGCAGTGAATGTGCTTTGCTCCTTGCTTATGAGACAGGGCAGCACAGTCTTTGATCTATTCGATAGAGTTCTAGCGTTAATTTTATACGTACCCGATATAAGGTTGATCGGTCTGTAGTCCACATTCGCCACTTCTTTTTGGGGAAGTAGAGCGATAATTGGTGCCCAATGCTCCTTTATCTTATCCCCATCTTGTAGTCTTTAAACAATGTGGTGATATCCTCTATCATGAAATCCCTAGACTCCCAAAAGAAATTCCCATTGTAACCATCAGGCCAAGGCGCTTTGTTGGCCGGCATGGAGGTAACAGCATGCTCGATTTCCTTTGCAGCAAATGGAGCTTCAAGCATCTCTCTTTGGCTCTGGCTTAATTGAAGAAATTTAAGGCCTTCAATGCATGGCCTGCAGTCTACGTTGCCGTAAAGGTCAGCAAAGTATTTGACAATGAAGTCATAATGATCTCCCTGTTTGACATCAGATTTCCTATAATGCTTAGTGCATTGATCCTGCTTACTTTCCATCTTAAGGAGGCATCTGTGTGAAAAGCTGCCATGTTGGTGCCCTCTTTGAGCCAGCAATAGTGGCATCTTTGCTTCTAGTCGGTGTTTCTGGTGATTTAATTGTCGCAGCAAAGCAACAACATTATTTCTATCTCTTCTTTCCTTGTTAGTTAGTGGCCTTGATTCCTCAATTGAGTCTAATGCATCGAGTTCATCCTTCAGGACTCTCTCAGTCACTTTTCTTTGTTTGGCCCAATTAATGATCTACTCTTTCATCAATTTATGTTTTATAGGGGCAGCGCTCTTCACTAGTTCTGTTTATCGCACGCATGACCACAATTCCTTCATCTTATCCCAAAATAATTTGCCTCTTAGCCATGAGTTTTCCATATAGAACGACTTCTTTCCCATTGATTCAGCCGAGTATCAAGGATTGTCGGCCAGTGATTAGATACTACTTTAACAAGTACCTCCCCGGTGGAATCCTTATAGAGTCTCAACCATTCTAGGTTAGCCAGGAAATGATCAAGCATTGAGATAATTGCTGCTTGTGTCCATTGGTTCAAGTGAAGATCTTTCCATTGGTTGGCAATTCTTCAAGGTCGAATGCCACAATGACGTCATTAAACCTCCTCATGGTAATGGTGATCGTCTGCACTGGCGAGGTCTTTTTTTATCTAAAGCTTGTTGCGCTAAAGTCCCTGAAAAGAAACCAAGGCCCATCCCATCAGTGTAGCAGGTCTCCCATCTCCTCCCAAAGCTGGTTCCACCCATCGTGTGGGCTCGATCCGTAGATGTCTCTGAGACACCAGATTGCATTTTGCATTTTATCTCTGATTTTGAGGCCCAAGCAAAAAGCCCCTATTTTTGAGTCTTCAACATCAATGGAGGTTGGACCTCATAAGAAGAGGATCCCACCCAAGGCCCTTATTGCATCTACAACTCTCCATGAAGGTTGCCCAAATGGAGGCAAAGTATGAACTACTTAGTCATTTTTATAACTTCGTTACTTGTAAGAGTGTGAAGTTAATACCGGCGTAGACAAAACCTTTTTATGTTGGCTCTTTTGATGGGCCAGCCAATTCTTTTGACGTTCCATAAAACCAACTTCATTATTGGGGAGTCTAGTTACTTTTCACTTCCCTCTGAATTGAACGAGCCGTTCTCCAATTTGCAGGAGAGGTTCTGATTTCTGCTTCTCTGACCACCCTCGAATCATTCATTGCTTGAGCTACGCAGAGAATGAGTTCCCATTCCTCATTAGAGAAGTGATTAGTATTGATCCCAAAACTCTCCACCCAAGATGTTACCACCGCATCTTTGAAGGCCACATTGTATCATCACGTTTGGCAGGGTTGGGTTGTGTGTGTGATGTCAGTATGCGATTTCATGATATGTGGAAATGGATAAGTTTGCGCCATATCTGTGACCAGTCTTGTGCCATATCTTCAGGTTGTAGCCATTGCTTTCTCTATCTGGAGGAGAGTCTGGCTGGGCAGGCTGGAGCTGCTCTGGTCTCCTCCTTCTCATAGCCATGAGCTCCAAGTTACTAGAGCAGAGAGGGGAGAGGACTGCCTCAGAGGTATTGCGAAGAGGAGGTGATTCTCACAGATCCTCTTCAAGTGATAATAACAGGTAGTTGAAGGCAAGATGGCGCTCTTGGGGGGTTGATGTTTGGCCTGAGTCTCCTTTCTTGGTCGGGGTGGCAGTCTCATTGGGTAAATTGAGGACAAAAAACCTGTTACTGTAAGGAGAATGCTGGATCCTCAATAGGTGTTTGGCTTCGCTAACCCTGTCATACATCTTCCCCAATCCTGTCATCTACTAAGGATGAGTTCCCAGGCACATGGCAGGAGCCTTCACCACTAAAAAAACATACTCCGCTGGCGGTTGAATTCACCGGCGGGTGAAGCAATGTCGGCCATAGAAGCATCGGCGGAATGGTTCCGCCGACTAAAACAACCATCGTCGGTTTTCTTCACTCCGCCGGTGGGTGAAATGGAATTTCATCGACAGAATGACCTTTCGCCGACGGACAAAAATTCCATCGACGGAAGGATGTTCCACCGACGAAATCTTGGCATCGGCGGAGAGTGCTTCTGCCGAAGGCTTATCAACGTCGGTGGCCGGTAGAGAGAGAAACCTCTGCCAGAAACAACCGTTTCCGGTGACGGGTTCAACCACCCGAGAAACATTTTTTTGTCAAAAATATTTTAAAATTTTTAATTAACCAATTTTCTGCACAAAAATAATATATACAAAAAACTAATTGACCCATCAAATGACAACCAAAAAATAATATATACATTACAGTTAAGTATTGTATACAACAATATTTTAATCAATTACACAAAAAATATACAATAGTTTAAACTACTTATATACAACACAAGGAAGAAGATTGTTCAGCTGTGTGAGTGATCGCTCCTCTATTCTGCACATCCACATAAGTTTAATGATAAGCCGTAATGAAATATATAACATTCGTAATGAAATATTTATTGAAAATAATACTAACCTATAGGGGACTGGAGAGAGGCTTGCCACTAGTTGAATTCCTGCAATTGAGTCTCCATCAACTGCATCTTGTCCATCATTATTTCCTTGTCTTCTCTTTCGTTTTGCAGGGGTTCCTATAGTGCTAAGTACTTTGGTGTTCTTGTAATTATACCCTATGTGGTTGAGCACCAGTCCCAAGTCCTCTCTCATAACCCTCGTGGTGGCCCCCAAACACCATATCCATGATAGGTGTCAAATCTGCAGGGTCCGCCTAGTTGTGCTCTTGTTGCTCAATTGTGCTTCGGCCATGCTCCTCCTGCATAAGAAACAAAACTTAATTAGAGCATGCACTTGGTATGAAATGAAGTTGTAAGGAACCTAATAACTTACACATAATGTTGTTGTCTCCTCATCAGGATATGTCTCATCTTTCCTCTAGTGTGCTTTGAGGAAAAATCACAAAAACATGAATTTTAGACCTTCAGCTTCACGTTGCATATAATTTAAATTCCTAGAATAAGTTGGGTACAAAATTTAAAAATTGGAATCGGTACGTACCTCTTCTTCTAAAAAAGGGGCAAAGTATTTACACCCAAGCATGTTAGTAGTCTTCAGACATTGTTGGTTCACCTTGTTCTTCACATCAATCTCTTTCTTCCTCACCTCATCCTAGTATTTAACAAGCAATGTCCATTTTTCAGGAATCATACCTTCGATGGGACAGTCTTGGAGCTGCTCTGGGGTCTTTTCATCATAGTATTGCTTCTTATACGACGTCTGGTTGTCTCGTATTATTTTCTGAACAACTGGCTGAAAAGCTTTCATCATCATGCCTTCAGTGACGGGCTGAACTTTGTCATTAACAAACTTGTATTTTTGCTGCAAACAAAAAATAATTTGGTTAGTATTTATGACTATTACAAGAACAAATAGCTAGTTTTGGGTCTTGCGTTGATTTCTCTGAACCACTCTTTGTATGCATCCTGGCCAAGGTCACGCCACTAGAGATGTAGTGAGAAATGCAATTGACCCCGAATTTGTGTTTCAATTAGATAGGATAGGTTATGTAGTGAATCAGAGACCATCCTGTCCATCCTTGATTATGATCGTTGCCTCATTTGCAGGTATGAATGAAGTAACTCTCACCTTACGCTTCATGCGTGGTTCTTGTGGCTACGAAGCCTCAATGCCATCAACAGTCCAATCTGGCGGTTGGGTCTCCATGTCCTCCATTGGGACCGGCCCTCCATCAAATGCACACTTAGTCAACATTAAAATGACATTTTATCAAGCAATATAAATCTAATTGTAACTGAATCATCACTCTCAGGTGATTGATAACTTGGAAACAACTCCTAAACTTGCGCATTGATTCTTCTAAAATTAAATTAAACACAAATTAAATAAAGTAAAATTATACAAACTACTAACATATCATGTAATTGGGAAATAAAGTTAAAGAATATGCCAGTACCTACTGACACGGAGTCTGATGAAGACGTAACTGGAGCCGGGCCGAAGGGCAGGGGGTTGCTAGAGTCTGGACCGAGGGGCGGGGGCTGTTGCAGCCAAGGCCAATGTCGAAGAGGCTGCAGTTGTCAACCCCGATGGAGTGGGGGCTGCTGGAGCCCGGGCCGATGTTGTTGCCCGATTGTGTTTGTGCCTAATTGACACAAACTCCCCCTTTGGTGGCATAATTATCCTGCAAAATAAATGAATTAAGGACTTGTAGTTAGAAGAGAAAAATTGTAATTAACTATTATTATATGCACTGCATGCATTTACAATTGTGAATCGATTAAATCTATGTTATGTTACATCTAAGTCCGCACTATTGACCTTTAATCCTTGACCAAGGTCACGACGCACTCATATAACATCATCTTCATAATTGAAATTTTTTGCATCTTCGACTCCTGCATCTTGTACCAATAGCAATGTCTCATCTTCTTGTGCCCTTACACTGTCATCACCTAAGGGGATGTCGTAGGTGTCTCTTGGTCTCACATGACAGACAACACTCCAACATGGCTCAATCGGGTCTTTCAAATAAAATACATGTTCTGCGTGACTATGATAGATGAAAGATTCATCTTCAAGCCCGTCAATGAAGCAACTTGTGCCTTCTTTCATATTATACCATTTGCACTTGAATAGGTGCACAGGTGTTCATGTTCCAATATAAACTTCTATAACTAACTGCAAGACACTATAAAATATCTCATCCCCTACCCCCACTTTGCAATGCCACTATTTTGTGTGGTACAATTCAGGTCAACAGACTTCGTCTCAAAGTTATAACCATTGCCAAAATAAGTTTGATATGACATAGTGTCGTGAGATGAGCCACATGCAAGGCACGTTAAATCTTGTATGTCCTCCTCATCTGTCGACAGATTGGTTACCTACGCAATACAATTAGCCACAAGGTCAACAAAGGAGGGACATTCGATATAACGTAACACCGTCACTCCTATGACGAGGGAAAAAAATTACTCGTTTTCTAAACCACTGTACAAATTGGTTATGTTGGTTTGTTTGCATTCGATGCTCAATCCACTGGGGTTGTAACCCTCTTAAGTGGTCTTTATGTTCCATTCAAATAACCCAAATATTTTCATGAAGACATGTTTAATTTATAAATAAAACATATTTGTAAAAAAACAATAGATTATACCTACAACTGGTAAGGCTGAGTCTCCGGAGTATTGAATAATATAAAACGATGTAGCTGGTACGCCTCTTCAGTGGTTAGCATAATTGGACGAGCAGCCCCCAAAGGTCCATCCTCATATCTTACTGGCCTTGCAACTTTTGATTCCATTTATCAATATAACGAGTGCAAAAGCGTTGTTACTTCTTCCATCAAGTATCCCTTTGCAATAGAACCCTCTGGCTAATTCTTATTATGAATGAAATTCTTCAATGTAAGCAAGTGACATTGAATGGTAATAAACCGGTCCTACCAATCTTACCTCTGATGTCAATTGTAGTGTCACATGAATCATGATGTCAAATAACACCGGTGGGAAAATTCTCTCTAGGTTACCTAGGATGACTGTTATAGCTGACTTTGTGTTCTCTATCTTTCTCACATCAACCCTAGAACATAATTCCCTGAAATAAGTGCACAATTCATTTATTACTTTGGCAACGAGCTTAGACATTGATTTCCTCAACGCCAACGGAAGGAGTTGTTGCATGAGAACATGGTAATAATGACTCTTAAGACCAATCACTTTCCTCTCTTTGACTTGTACTTGACTTGAGATTTTTGCAAAAACCCCATTGGGAGTTTTAATTCCTTCAAAACACGGAGGAACCTTGTTTTTTCTTCCTTTGTCAAATTTTATGAAGCATGAGGAATGATTACTTTACCA
This sequence comes from Aristolochia contorta, assembly GCA_022405105.1. Lineage (NCBI taxonomy): Eukaryota > Viridiplantae > Streptophyta > Magnoliopsida > Piperales > Aristolochiaceae > Aristolochia > Aristolochia contorta. The sequence continues at coordinate 20,845,614 of CM039665.1, forward strand.
TCAACTATTTTCGAAGGCTTGGGGTAGAGTGGTCTCCTTATTTTGAGACTCGCATATCAAACCTCGATTTATATTATTTTTGACTTCCCATCCTTTTCCAAAATGGTATTCAAGATACTTTCACAAACATTTTTCTCGATGTGCATGACGTCAAAGTTATGGCGGATGAGTAGAGTACTCCAGTATGGAAACTCAAAAAAATGTTCTTCTTCTTCCACCCTTTAGGTAAATACTGTGTTTCTGCCCGTTGTCCTTTTTTCAAAGACAACATTTTCAAGTCTTTCCCATAAGTTCACAATGTCATCACCTAAAAATCCTATGGGTGTACCATCACATTCCTCAATCCCATCAAACGACTTTTATCTGCCCTCCATAGGTGATCCTCTGGTAGAAACCTTCGATGACGCATGTAAATACATTTTCGACAATTTGGCTGATATGACGAAGCAATGTTTACGTGACAAGTAGGATAAATCTCATAACCTTTCGTACTTCAACTAGACAACATGACATATGCAAGAAAGTCTGATATAGTCTAAATAACTGTTGCACACATTTGAAAAAATGCCTTGGTTTATGCATCATAAGTCTTCACACCTTATTCCCATAAAACCTTTAACTCATCAATCATTGGCTACAAGAATGCATCTATGTCATTTCCGACAACTCGGGACCATCAATAAGAAGGGTCATCAAGAAATAGCTCTGCTTCATTGCCAACCAAAGGGGTAGGTTATAGTTGGTAATAGTAACTGGGCACGTACTGCGGCTTGACCTAGACCCAATCTTGAATGGATTGAAACCGTCACTCGCAAGTCCAAGTCTCACATTACGTATGTCTGAACTGAATGATGGATACACTGAATCAAAGTATTTCCAACCAATCGAATCTTTAGGGTGAATCATTTTTCATTCTTCAGTTGGTGGAGCCGAACCATGCTATGTCATAAGCTCCGATGTTTTAGTAGACATAAACAACCGTCGCAACCTTGGAATCATAGTAAAATGTCTAAGGACCTTCGTCGATTTTGCATTAGTCGCATGTTTCCCTTTTTGTGTAAAATACCTATCAAATACTATCTAAACCAATAGAATCTCTATGTTACTTCCACACTTCCAATTGGTTGGACTTCCTAGGTGTGGAAGAGAGTATAAAAAATGACACTGCGAGCACACGAGTTACAAAGACAAGAGTACAATTTCTCAAATACTCAAGTAGAGAGTAGAGAGAAATAGAGAGAGAGAAACTCGAGAGAGAGCTGAGAGAGCGAAAACAAGAGATAGAGAAAACTGTGAAATAGAATTTCAGAGATTTTAACAGATTTTGAAAGAGAGTTAACAATAGTGTTTAAGTAGAGAGAAAAATGAGAGAGAGAGAGAGAGAGAAGAAGAGAACAAACCGAGAGAGAGAGAGAGAGGAATAGAGAGAGGTTGAGGGAGAGAGAAATAGAGAAAACTGAGACTAGAGAGAAATCAGAGAGAGAAACCGAGACTAGAGAGAAAACAAAGAGAGAAAGAGAGAGAGGGGGAGAGAGAGAGAGAGAGAGAGAGAGAGAGAGAGAGAGAGAGAGAGAGAGAGAGAGAGAGAGAGAGAGAGAAATAAGAGAGATTGAGGGAGATTCAAAATTAAAGTTTGAAGCATAATATGAGAGTAAACCGAAACAGAGATTCAACTAAACAAAAATCAGAGAGAAAGAGAGAGAGAGAGAGAGAGAGAGAGAGAGAGAGAGAGAGAGAGAGAGAGAGAGAGAGAGAGAGAGAGAATTAGAATCTGAAACTGAATTTGGGAGTAAACCAAGGAGATAACTATTTAACTAAAGAGAAATCGGAGAGAACGACAAAAAGAGAAAGAGGGAGGGAGACAGAGAGAGAGAGAGAGAGAGAGAGAGAGAGAGAGAGAGAGAGGAAGATTTATCGGGAGGGAAATCAGAGAGAGAAAGAGAGGCATAGAGATGAAATCAGAGTTAGAATTTGAGAGAAAACCGAGACTAGAGAGAACTCAGAGAGAGAAACCGAGACTAGAGAGATAGAGAGAGAGAGAGAGAGAGAGAGAGAGAGAGAGAGAGAGAGAGAGATTGAGGGATATTCAAAATAAAGTATGAAACATAATATGAGAGTAAACCGAGAGAGAAAGATTCAACTAAACAGAAATCACAGAAAGAGAGAGAGAGAGAGAGAGAGAGAGAGAGAGAGAGAGAGAGAGAGAGAGAGAGAGAGAGAGAGAGAGAGAGAGAGAGAGAGAGAGAGAGAGAGAGAGAGAGAGAGAGAGAGAGAGAGAGAGAGAGAGGAGAGAGAGAAGAGAGAGAGAGAGAGAGAGAGAGAGAGAGAGAGAGAGAGAGAGAGAGAGAGAGAGAGAGAGAGAGAGAGAGAGAGAGAGAGAGAGAGAGAGAGAGAGAGAGAGAGAGAGAGAGAGAGAGAGAGAGAGAGAGAGAGAGAGAGAGAGAGAGAGAGAGAGAGAGAGAGAGAGAGAGAGAGAGAGAGAGAGAGAGAGAGAGAGAGAGAGAGAGAGAGAGAGAGAGAGAGAGAGAGAGAGAGAGAGAGAGAGAGAGAGAGAGAGAGAGAGAGAGAGAGAGAGAGAGAGAGAGAGAGAGAGAGAGAGAGAGAGAGAGAGAGAGAGAGAGAGAGAGAGAGAGAGAGAGAGAGAGAGAGAGAGAGAGAGAGAGAGAGAGAGAGAGAGAGAGAGAGAGAGAGAGAGAGAGAGAGAGAGAGAGAGAGAGAGAGAGAGAGAGAGAGAGAGAGAGAGAGAGAGAGAGAGAGAGAGAGAGAGAGAGAGAGAGAGAGAGAGAGAGAGAGAGAGAGAGAGAGAGAGAGAGAGAGAGAGAGGGAGAGAGAAAATCTGAAACTGATTTTGGGAGTAAACTGAGGGAGATAAATATTTAACAAAAGAGAAATCAGAGAAAGATAAAGATCGAGAAAGAGAGAGAGAGAGAGAGAGAGAGAGAGAGAGAGAGAGGAGATACTTAAAAGTAGAGAGAATCTGAGAGAGAAAGAGAGAAATCCTAAAAGAGAGATGACGTCAGAGAGAGAGAAAGATAAGAGAGATTGAGGGAGGGAGAGAAATATGGTATGAAACAGAATTTGAGAGAAGCGATACTAGAGAGAAACCAGAGAGAGAAAGAGAGAGGAAAGATAAGAGAGATAGATAGAGAGAGAGAGAGAGAGAGAGAGAATTAAAGTTTGAAACTGATTTTGAGAGTAACCCGAGATAGAGAAATATTTAAGTAGATAGAAATCAGAGAGAAAAAGAAAGACATAGAGAGTGAGAGAGAGAAAAGGAGAGAGATAGGAAGAATTCCTGCCTTCGCTTTCATGATTAGCCACAAACTGCTGCTTCGATATTAACAGCACAGCTTTAGAAAACACAAAGACATCTTACACTAAAAAACATTTGATTGAGAAGCCTGCATTTGGCAAACAAATGTTCAAATCTATAATAAAAGACATCTTAAACTAAAAATCTACATTAAAATAGTGAAGGAAGATGTCATCAAATACATTTTCAAACTTGCTAATGCTTTAGAAAACACAATGGTAACCTAGTTCGAAATCTAAACATAACAGCACTGCTTATGTTGATAGCGTAGAAGGGAAATACATAATAATTAAATTTAATGATTGACATCAAAAGACACAACAATAAATTACACAATGTACATGCATAATTTCCATAAAGAAGGGTTACAAACTTGTATAAGCATGACCGACCTTAAAACCTTCAAAAGTTAAGAATTTTAAACAAGAAAACGAAAAAAAAATGAGTAAGCTACAACAAACCAGCAGTTATCGAGCGTCATGGTGAATTTATAAATAATTTGACAGTAGAAAGTTTGACTCACCACAGCAGCTATGATGGTCTTAGTCCAAGGCACGCTGCATGAGATACCAGATGTTCACAAGTTATTGCCTAAAACATCTAATCAACTGGAAACAGCAAAAGGACATATATAGAAGTTCCATTTACTGGCATATATGATTTATATTAAGAAACCGGTACATTGGAGAAAGATAGCTCTTACATTTTGATAAATCGTATGACAAAGAATCCTTGTGCTTTGATGATGCAGAGGACACTATGGTGCACATGAAACAATATGGTTAAATTATAGAAGGGGAAAATTAAGCACTCGTGAGACAGCAAAAGATATTAATTCACAACCACCACAACTGCCACACCTAAGAAAGATGGGACGCACTTTTCGGTTTTTTAGAGAAAACAAGAATGCATAAAAACTATCCAACGGTTCAACAAAATTGATAGAGTTTGTTAATATATAGGAGATAATTTCATAAATAAAGTCTGAAACATACAAATTAATTTCACATGGCTACATCTGATACATACAAATTTCATATGGTTAAATCTGATATACATACAAATTTCACAGTATGGTTTAATGGGTATGTGCATATCATGGCTGCCCCCTTATGATATATTTAACATGCAATATGGTCTAATTGATCTGCAGCAAAGTAGTTGGAGCCCAGGTTTACCCAAGTACCGGCTCTAACTCTAATATGAAAAGATTTAACTTATAAGTTAAGAAAAAGAATAAATATATATCTTAAAGAATCATTTGATTGTAAAAGTCAATTTGTGGGAAAGATTACCTCTTTGAAAGTTAGAAGAATCAAATTTGACATAGAGGCAGGCTTCGTCTAATCCCACTTGAAGACAATGAAACAAAAATCTGATGTAAAACAACAACTAAATATATATAGGTCAGACAACCAAAGTTCAAGTGAATAGAACGCAAAAAAAGAATGACAGAAATGAGGGGAAAAATAAACAAAAAAGAAGCTAAAAATCTTTAACCAAGCGTAAAATTCACCAACGTTCAAATATCAAAATCATAAATTACCTACGATGGTGAGGGGGAAGGGCTTTCCGTCAACAACAACGAGGTCGTAGGAGGTCGACGACGGGAAGGCAGCCAAAATGTGCACGAAGAGAGAAAGAGTGCTAGGGTTTTTCAAACAAAGAAGGGGTTTTGAAGGCTGAAGGTTTTTCGAAGGGTTTTTGAAGGCTGAAGGTTTTTCTAAGGGTTTTTGAAGGCCGAAGATTTTTCGAAGGTTTTTCGAAGGTCGAAGGTTTTTCGAAGGGTTTTCGGCCGGAGGAGTGTGTGCGCTGGAACCAGAGCGAGGTGTTTCGAAGGGTTTTTGGCCGGAGGAGAGTGTGTGCCGGAACCAGAGCGAGGTGTTTAGCAGGGTTTTGGCTGGAGGAGAACGCCGAAGAGCAAGAGGGGAAGAGGAGGGTGCATGTTGGGCTTAACCAAATTTTGTTGATGTTTAAGGTGGGAGCGGGAACAACGTAGACTTAGGGAGAGGGGAGTAACACGCGTAACGAGGGGAACTTAGTTTAGATTGGAAATCAGGATTAATAACCTTATGTGGGCTTAAAAGGCCCATATAAATTAGAACCCCAAATAGACCCAACTGCTGGATTTTACTACGCCTACGGTTGGGTAACGTTAGAGTTTATTCAGCTGACTGATTGTTCAGGCCCGCCGGCAGATCAAAATCCATCAGGCAGAATCAGATTTTTTACTAGTGAGATAGAAAAAACATGGATTAACCTTTCACAACTATGCTCCCAACGCAAATTTGCAACTCAGCCTCCGAATACTCCACTCAGCCACATACTCCACTCGGCCACCGAATACTCCACTCGCCACCGAATACTCCACTCGCCACCGAATACTCCACTCGCCACCGAATACTCCACTCGCCACCGAATACTTCACTCAGCCACCGCATCACTCCTCTCCTCCCTGCACCCTTTCCACGCAGACTGGGGCTGACGTCGTCGACCCACACCATGGTATCCTTTCAAACCTTTTCCCCAACTACTCTATCACCGGACGTTGTTAATTCAGGTCTCTCTCCCTCTAATCTAAGGACGACTGTATCACCTGCCCGTCCTTATTGGACCTCGCAAGGCATTAAGAACCGCGTCGTTGCGCTCGAGGCAGTAAGGACACGGCGGGTCCGGGTTCATAACTACAATTAAAATGTCACCTACGCTTCTGTCACCTCTGATGTCCGGGGATCGTCTTCTTTTCCGTGTAGAGGATATGCAGGCTAAATTGGATGTCACTTAAGCTTTGACACATGTGATGACGTCTGACGATCCTGTTTCGGTCCGTTTAAAACGAGAGGCAGGGCATCTAGCTTGAGGGCAGAATCGTCATTACGTCACATGAAACCAAACCAAACCCAGAAGACTGGAAGGTCTAAACAGCCGCAGTTCCACTTTCGGAGCCAGAGCTCTTACCTGTCATCTGCAGCGATGGAGCTCGAGATGGAGTCAATGGCGTCTGCAATCAGCGTCTCCGTTCCGGTCCTCCGCTTCCTCCTCTGCTTCGTTGCAACAATTCCGGTGAGCTTCGTCAGGAGGATTGTTCCTGGCACGTTGACGAAACATCTCTACTCGGCTGTCACCGGCGTCATTCTGTCTTACGTTTCCTTTGGCTTCTCCGCTAATTTCCATTTCCTCGTTCCTATGACCTTCGGATACGCCTCGATGCTGCTTCTTCGCCGGCGTTGCGGAATTATCACGTTCTTCCTCGGTTTTGCCTATCTTATCGGATGGTGAGTTAATCGGGTTCTCTCCCTTTTATGAAGTAATTCGCATTCATTATGCTTACTATAGTTAGATCTGCTCTACATTTTGGGATAATTTAACTCGTCCATGGACCATTTGGGCTGCATGAGAATTTAAAGAGCTTCAGTGTTTCCTACAGCTTCCTGTCCATGGGTTACGTTTCAAATTTGAGTAGTGTTTTCCTAGAGCTAGCGTGTGCTGATCAACGTCAAAAAATGAAGAGAACGTTTTTAGTTAGACGCCATAAGGTGAACTTGTACCTCTGTTAGAAGCATTGGGTTTGTTTTTAGGATTTGTTTTCTCCATAAAGAAAATGTAGTTTGGTCTCCATTGAAGCATGCTTTTGTCGATGAAGTTTCAAAATGAACTTTGACATTCTCATGTGGCCTTCCCTTAATGTTTGGATGAAGAATTTACCTTGTGCTTATACGAGTTGATACAATATGCGCTAGAGTTGCGACATGACTTCATGTGCTTGTTGCCTCTCTTATGAATTTGACTAAGTATCTAGGTTTTGGAATTCTTTACAATTCTTCCCTCCAGGTCTTCAGCAAGCTCAGAACTCATTTATGATGACGGAGCATTCAGCCATTGAGCAACTTTCACTTGACTTGTTGGACAATTGCTCAGCCTTGTATCTACAAGTGGTAATTGTAACTTGTGGAAGAGAGATTAGAAAATTTATTTGCTTGCTGCTACTTTTCTGCAAGTTCTGTCATTTCAAGGCCTGAGGGTTCTTTGATTTGTCAATACTTCAAAATTTTAGTTTGGCAAGCTTTATAGTTCTTCATTTAATTGAGGCTTTGAAATTCTTTTACTTGTCAAAGCTTCAAAATTCTTCGATTTATCAGGGCCTCTGTAGCTCTGCATCTCTCTACTATTTGCTCCAGCTCCCAAAAAAATCTGTGTTGATCTCAAATGGGAGCTTTCATAGGTGTGGGAGAGGTTAATCTCCTCTTCTCATCTCTTCCTTCCAACCATTAATATATTGACACTTGGCAAGGGAAACCTCCTTTTGTTTATATTGCACCATGTGTAAGTCTGATTCTTTTGCTGGATCTTGACGCGTGCCAAGAGTTAAGTCTCCCTCTCAGGATTTTGATATGTGTCGAGGGTAAGTCTCCCTCCTTAAAGATCCTAACATGTGTCAGATGGCAAGAGGATGTTTTATGACATAATAGTTTGTACTTGTTGCCTACATGTCACCTACTTATTCCCTACATGTTGTCCCATGTCTGGATTGTGATCGATGATCAATAGCCATAATTCGATCAACAATCAAGAAATGATCAATGACCAAAATCATGATTCAGTTTGATGATTGATTAGAGCAATATTGGTGGCCAGGATCTTTCTAATTAATTTGTGAGAAACAAGTTAATGGTTTTTGTTAATAAAAAACGATAATGCATAATATCTGCAAGTGACAAATGAGGCAACGTATGGGGCAAGACATAGGTGCCACATGGGGCAAGATGTAGGTGGTACTCGGGGCAAGACATAGGTGACACGTGGGGCAAGACCCACGTGCACATAGGGCAAGACGCAGGCTACGCTATGGTGACACATAGGCAAAACATAGATATTTATGTGTCATAAAATGCTCTTGTCATCCATCACATGTCATGATCTTATAGGGAGAGATATGTCAAAATCATGGGAGGAAAGGCCTAACCCTTGACATGTGTCAAAATGCAGTGAAAGGAAAATTGGTCTCAACATGTGTGCGCAATTTGAATAAAACAGAGTTGGAGTTTGCCATGCCACATGTTACAGGTTAAGGGTATTTTGGTAATTTTATAGTCATGGGTATTTCAGTAATTATGCTGTATTAAGTTGGTCTTATTGTAGTCTTTGTTAGACTTTGTATTTCTTTATTAGTTTTAGTATTAGCACACATGTTAGTGCTTATTTTTATATTTCTTGCTCAATAAGCCACGCAGTGGCATATTTGTAATTTCATATTACAACAGCCTATATTAATGCAATTAGGGTTGTGAGTCTTTTACAGACTTCACGACCCCTTCTTTCCATTGTCTTCTTTACACTCTTTTTCTCTCTCACTTCTTCTTCTCTTCCACTAAAGTTCACACCACACATCATTATCTCATTTTTTTTTTTGAAAGTTGTGATTTTATTCATTATAGCCCAATTAGGCCAAAGAAGTACATAATAGGATTATAGCTAGGTAGGGGTCCATACAATAGCATGTTGCTCATGAGCCCCTTTTTTAGCTAATTCATCCGCTTTACCATTTGCACTACGTAGTACATGACTCCAACTAGTGACAAAATATGCAAAATCTCTAATTTCATCAATGATGGGAAGAAGCCTCCAAGGGGGCTTGAGGTCCTTCTTGCACCATTGGATAAGAACATGTGAGTCACCCTCAACATGTAACGGCCCAACAAAATGGAACTTGAGGAAGTATTTGAGGCCGTGAAGCAAACTTTTCGTTTCAGCAATTGTGGAACTGTGGTGCCAATCGGGCATGAATAAGTGAGCAATATGTCCCCGGAAGAGTTACGGATCAGTCCACCCACACCTGCCAGCCTTGGGTTTCCATATGACGACCCATCAAAATTCAGCTTATAAGCATACCTCGGTGGAGGGACCCAAGCAATAATTTTGGGAACCTTCCCAACCTTTTCAAAAGCATATGGAGACCAAGAATTCCAGATTGCTCCTCCTCTATGTTCTTGAAAATTTTTTACGCACTTTCAACCAACATACAATTTGGTGAATAATGCGTTGGCATAAGTCAGGCCAGGAAGTACTTTTGTTACGAAAAATTTCTGTTGTTTTTTTCTTTCCACAACAACCAGGGAATGTAGCCCAAACAACAACTAATCATCAATAGTCCTTTGCCTCCAAGGCCAAGAGATCAAATAAGAGCAATAATGCTACTAAGATCTTGAGGAATGGGAAGGTCGGTCCGAATTTATCTATGAAAAAGTCCATACCTTCCAGCCTATATGTGCAAAGGCAATAACAGTGATTAAGAGATTCATTCTCGAGTTGCATAAAGGGCATGCAGCATCCTGGATCGGAATTCCTCTCCTTAATAGTGTATCCCTTGTGGGCAATCTTCCTCTTAAGCAGCACCACACAAAAAAAGCTTGTTTCCTAGGGCAGGAAAGTGTCCAAGCTTTTGCGGCCTGATGGGGGTGCTATCCACGATCAGTTAAGCAAGAGTAAGTTGTGCTAACTGAGTAATGCCCCAAAGGATGAGGCCTCCATAATAATTCATCCATCTGGTCTCTCTTTAGGAATGTCATACTTAACTCATCAAGTAATGAAGCTATCTCAATAGATTCCTCATCAGTTGGATTTCTTCGAAGTAAGGGTGTCCAATCCACTTCTCTCAACTGTCCCCTGGGAGCGATGTCCCTAATAAAGCAGTTCTGATCCCTTGTTAATATGAATACTCTTGGATACTTCTCAGCAAGAGTGTCCTTACCAGTCCATTTATCAGTCCAAAAATGTGTTCTATCACCAATTCCAGGATGAATGAAAGTATGCTGAACAAAAAAAGGCAGCAACTTAACGAAAGAGTTGGACCTAAGAGGAGAGATCTGTAGAGTTGTAGAAACCCTTAACAAATCAAGGAGAGTTTTAGAATCTTCACTAATTGGCGAATCTAGAAGCCTGGGCCAATAGAAAAATTTTGAAGCCTGGACAAATTGAAGAATTTTGAGGTTTGACAAATCAAAGAATTCTAAGATGCAACAAACTGATGAATTTCGGCTAAGTAGAAGAATCCTAAAACCTCGATATAATCGAGCTTGCAAAAGAGTCACAATAAACAAATAAGTTCCTGTATTCACTCTTCCACAAGTTAAAATCACGACACATATACTAGGCCGAACAATCATCCAATATGTCAAATGAAAATTCATCCAAGCCATTGAGGACAACACCACAAACCTTCATCAATAAATGAGATCCAAACATGAGTGAAAGCTTTGAGGGAAGAATTGAAAAGGAACTTTGAAAAAACAAAAGATTTTGAAGCCCTACAGGAAAACAATTGTGTGAGAGTAGCAAAAAGCGGATGAAGCCCTTCTACTACTCTACGACAAATTGAATTCACCAAACAGAAGCATGGGACATAAACACCTTGTCTAATATCAAGTGAAGGCTGCATAAAAGTGTCAAAGTTCACTTTGAAACTTAATTGAATATAGTAGTCAAAGCTTGAGTGGAGATCAGATGAGAGGAAGAAATAAGAGATACGGCCCTTAAAACCACCTATAAATTTTTTCTTGTTTTGTGATTGTACTTGATGGCCATGCTCTTCATCGATGAACACTATTTTGTTCACTATGAGGGGCATACTTTTAATTTTCATCACTTATTATTTAAGTTAAAATAAAGAGGATTAGTGGCTAATCAATTCCCTTTTAGAAGCTGCTTTTGCAGGCTACATTTTTCCTATTCTCCTCCCAGTTTTTCTCTTCTTGCACACTTTCTCCTCCTCTCTCTTCCTCTTTGACATGGTAACGAAGAAGGAATACAGTTTCTCAAGCTGGGTTCTCGTGTACTTTTTGGAGGCTACGACAACCTTGGAGGTTGCAAATTCTCTTCAGTGCCAGTTGCAACTTAAATACTTTTTTGCTCTTTGCTAATGTCATGACTGTTGAATAGAGATCCTTATGATGCATTACTACCTTTTGAAGTCTTCTATTGATGTTTTTGATCCAAGGTTGCAGTTGAAAGGTCCACACTGGCTTCTGGTCTGCAGAGACAAATCACATATTCCTTACTGGATTGGTGCCCTAGTAGATTGCTGTAGCCTACTTTGTTGCTGAATTGGGGTTTCTGCCTCATACATGTGTTTGAACTTTTTTTTTGTTTGTTTGCATCATAACACACCACACCCTTGGTCTATGATGATCTGGTGTTTATGTTTTTGATTCTTGTGTATTTTGGTGTTACTATCAGATTTTCTGATATACTTGCTGGATTTTTTTTTGTCTTGGACCCACTTGTTTGACACCTTTGTTTGACTTAGAGGGGGCATAAACAGAAAGTTAAGTACCATATTTAGTCTCTCTTGGCTGATTTTGGTGTGTTGTGTCTAAAGAGAAGATGGAGGCACTTAAAGATTCACATATTCAGATTATTATGTTTACAGCTGAATGGAAAAACTCTGTTGTGGATCTCTGTTTGTTGGGAAGTACTTTGATCCCAAAATGGAGAATAAATATCAGTTAAAGAACCCTTGTCTGTCCCTAGCTAGAAGTAAAAAGCTGAGGATGTGCAGGTGCACACATGGCTCTTATCACCTTCCAATATTGCCAAACAAAGATGGAAGGTTTTTGTTGCCATGTTTGCTTATGAATCCAAACATACCTAGATCTTTTGTCTGCACTAAACTTTTTCCTTATATCCAGTGGAATAAAAATTTAAAAGATGCCTTCGTTGAGCAGTTGAGCTACATGGAGCTTTGGAGGAGATTAGTTCTTATCACACATTGATCTTTGATTTGGCAGCTATCCGCAGCAAAGAAAATTAGTTGCATGAGGTTTGATTTTTGGAAGGCTTAGGACTTTAGTTTGGTCCTGTTTGAGCATAGATTTTGGATCAGGTGGGTCATCACTTTGGAATAGGTCTATAATCAGGCGTTGAGTGCTGAAAGAGCAGTTTAGTCATGCCACAAGTAATTGATTCACTTGTTGCTGTGAATAGTTCTCCTTCTATTACTTGGGTGATTCATCCTTTTAGAGCCCAGATGAATTGTCAGTTGCGCTTGGTCATGGTAGACGCTTTACCGAAGGGATGGAAAGTATATTAATTGTGGCCATGCCAATTTTTTGTTTATTTTTGGAGAAAAAACAATTTTATTTGTTGCATGGTAAATAACGAGAATCTCAACCTAATACAGTCTTAGATAGGCCCCCTTACAACAAGAGAGTGTAGGTTGACCCCCTCTTTTGCTAAGCCTTCAGCTAGAATATTTCCTGAACCGGGTATTCAATTCCAAGTTACAATTTTTCTGAACATCTGAAATTTCTCTAAAAACCCATTGAAATTGCCAAGGAAAAGAGGAAAGAACCTCTACCCCAAACGATACTATGCTCGAGTCTTCCTTGGAAATGAAAAAAGAAAAATCTGAAATTTCTCTAAGAGCCCGTTGAAATCGCCAAGAGAGGGAGAACCCCTACCCCAAAAACATAAAATGCTTGAGTCTCCCTCAATATTCAAGGATCCTAAAAATTTGTCTTTAAAGATTCGGATCCCATGTTAGAGGCCCCTCAATTGCGAACCTTTTCTTTTAGAGAAATGCTTTAGAAGTTCAGAAGGCTAACATGTGCCAGTACTAAGGAAAAGTTGGCAACAATCGCTGAAGTCTTGGATCATTTGGCTAGTACCCAGGGAGCATGCAAACAATATTTCAGCACCTTCAACAGTTTCACCCAGTGCCATCTTCCACTTGGACAGCTATTCCACCATCATGAGATACTTTCAAAGAAGAGTACGAAAACAAAATCAACCAAGAGAGAATCTATAGGAAACAAAGGGCAAGATACAAATGGATCAAGGAAGGTGATGGGAATACAAGGGTTTTTCACTCCATAGCTTTGGCACATCGAAGGAAAAAAAAATATCTGCCCGAGTGTTGAAGGAGTGATAACCCGGGGTAAAAATGAAATTGCAAAAAGTTTCTTGGACTTTTATTCCAGCTTTTATGAAGACAAGCAGCAATGTAGACCTTTTCCAGAGGGGCTTCCTTTAAAGAAGATATAAGATGATTCTAAAACAAAACTACAGGAACCATTCACATTGGAAGAAATTGAAAGTGCCTTGATCTCGTTGCCCATGGATAAAGCTCTGGGACCAAATGGCTTTACCAAAGAATTCTATATGGAAGAATGGAAAATTTTTTAAAATATGATAACTATAGCATGTTTAAGGACTTCTATGAGATTGGGATTACAGCATCAAGCATGGGGGCATCTTTTATAGCTTTGTGGGCAAAAAAAGAAGAAGCAAGTGGGGCAGCTGACTTCAGGCCTATAAGTCTGATCCGTAGTCAACTAGGTTAAGGGCTGCACTACCTGAAGTGATCAGCTCTAACCAATCAGCATTCCTGAAAGGAAGATAGATCTTGGACGCATCATTACTCCTACATGAACTCAGACTACTACAAGAAGAAGGGGGAAAAAGGGCAGTCCTTAAAAGTTGGACTTCAAGAAAGCTTTTGACATGGTAAATTGGGTGTTTTTGGACAAATTGATGAAAAGGATGGAGTTTGCGGAGCGATGGTGAAAATGGATAAGAAGTTGTATCTCCTCGGTTTCTTTCTCTATTCTCCTTAATGGGACAGCCAAAGGGTATTTCACAAGCAGCTGAGGCCTTAGACAAGGGGATCCACTATCCCCCCTCCTTTTCATTGTAGTGGGAGAAAGCACTCAGAGCACTGATCTGCAAGGGCCAACAAAAGCATGGATTGAGGGTTTCAGCATTAATGCACAGGTCAGTGCTAGCAAGGATTCCAAACTACCAATTATCTTTGTTGCCCTGTCCAACCAGCATAGTTAGCAAACTAGAGGCTATGCAAAGAAAGTTTCTATGATGTGGAGGTCAGGGCAAGTTCAAGTACCCCTAGTAAAATGGACCAAAATCTGCAAATCGAAAGGAGGACTAAGTATTAGAAAAATCAAAGACATGAACTCAGGGCTATTGGCAAAGTGGTTGTGGAGATATACTCAGGAGCCAAATGCATTGTGGAAGGAGGTCATTGATACCAAGTATGGGATAGACTCAGCCAAAAAAATGCCTAAGTACTGCCCACACAAAGGTTCAAACATATGGAAAGGAATTCTAGTTGACAGACCAACATTTGAACGTCGCTTGGGGTATCACGCTAGAAATGGTATAATAATTAGATTTTGGGATGATTGTTGGATAGGAGAGGTTTCACTAAAGCTCTCCTACCCTAGGATCTATAACCTAATCAAAAAAAAAAAAAAAGCTTTGATAGCAGATCTGAGAAATCAAGTTGAAGGAGTGGGGGATATACAATTAAGTAGAAGGTTGAATGATGAGGAGACAACGGAAATAATTAACATGCTGCAAGTTTTAAGCTTCACCTATTTCTTGAAACACGGTCAAGATGAGACAATTTGGGCACCCAACTGTTACGAGTCAGGGGTAATTTAGTAATTTTACTAAACTTCAGTTAGTTATTATTTAGTTTACTTGCTCCTCAAGCCATGAATGACATTATTGTAGTTTTGTATTTTCAAACTCTATTAATACATGTTTTAGGGTTGTAGGTCATTGTGACCTTTCGACCTCTCTCTCTCCCTCTCACTTTCCTTCTTCCTATCTCTCCACTTTTCTCTCATCTTTTATCTTCCTTCACTAAATCTAACATGGTATCAGAGCGGGTCTTATGTGACTGATAGACCACCGGTTCAGTATGTTTTTTCTAGAAGAAAGGGAGTAAGGGTAAAACATAATATCTGAAGGGCAGAGTGAGAATTAGGGAAAAAGTATGGCAAAGGTTAGTTAGAAGTAGGAAAACGTGGGATGGATGGTGGAGGGACTTGGCGTAGGGGATATATGGGTAAGAGGGAGAGAGTGATAGGGAAGAAAAAATTTGATGTAAGCTAATAGCTTATGGAGAGAACAAGCCTCTTGAATGCTCGGTTACCTATATTCAATGAAATAGAATCTTTGACAGCAACAATCTCATTGTGATTTCGGTGTGTGAGTGTGTAAGAGTTGCAGGACTTACCAGTGTTTACTAATTTGGTATCAGAGCAACGATCTGGGAGGGTATGGCTGCAAAGAACAATGCTCAGCGGCTGGATGGCATCGAGGAGACCATTGGGGAGATGAGGGGAGCGCAGGATGGCCTCAGAAGAGAAGTTGGAGCATTACAGGAGAACCCCTTAATCTGCCTCAGAAATTGGATCGACTACTCAAGTTTCAGGAGGGGTTTGGAGTGACGGAGACAGCAGTAACGACTCGTCACTTATAGAGTTCATGGGATATTCTTTTTTTAGCTTCGTTGCACGAGTTTGATAGTTGGAATAAATTTCTGTTGTTGGGGGAATAAGATAAGAATCATTTTTCTTCTTTTCCCCTGTCATGGTTGTAAGCTATGGGTCATACTAGTGTTTAAGTGCTAAATGCACATCTTTGTGAGCTCAAAAAAGGTTTTTTATTGCTGCTGAATCGCTGGAACCGTGTTGCTGTTGCTGACGTTATTTGTTGTGTACGGAAGCTGAAAATTCAATTTTTTTTCTTATGCCATTGTTAGAAGGCTACTGCCCTTAAAAAGGGTTTTCCGTTGCTGCTGAGTCTTTGGACTCGTAATGTTGGCGTCACTCCCGCACTACTGCGTGAAAAGACTCAATTTTTACTGCCATGGAATCGTGCTAAATTGTTTTAGCTCACCAAAGGCTGTTGAAAGGTGTTTTCTGGGCGTTAGAGGCTTCTCCAAGGTTGTAGAAGCATAAAGGTGTGTTCTTTCTAACTTTGTATTGTGCTGACATCATCACATTTAGGGCTGATGTCAACAACTTTTTAATCGTGAATTTCATACTCTAGAGAAAGATTTAGATGTCTAGTTGTTACTGTGGAAAGGGTGATCGCTAGTACTGTTGTTTAAGTGTTCTACACGCTTGGTGTTGCTTCGAAAAAGAGTTATTTTTTTTTTTTTTTGAAAGTTGTTTTTCATTGATATTTTGAAAGAGTTACAAAGTATGAGCCCAATCCGGGCAGTAGATACATAAGAAGGTTAGGGTGACACAACAAGAGTTTGTTGATGCACCCCTTGCTTAGCAAGAGAATCAGCGTGACCATTTGCACATCTTAACACATGAGACCACGAAATTACAAAACTAGTGTAAGCACAAAGTTCATTAAAAAGGAAGCGAAATCGCCATGGAGGTTTTGACTCGCCGTAACCCCAAGAGAGAACTACCTTGGAATCCCCTCCACAATGAGATTGCATCCTAATCCCAAGCCGGCAAAACACTTAAGACCTTGCAAGAGACTAAGTGCTTGGTGGTATTTGAATCATTGACTCCAATTGGCCCGAATAAGTTAGAATAACTTCACCAAGAATCTCTCGATTATTCCCCAATGCACAGTAGGCCTGGATTACCGAAAGTGAGGATCCATCAAAATTTAACTTGTAAGTGGAGTATGGAGGAGGCTGCCAAACTTGATTTATTGATCGATTAGAAGTGCCAAGACATGCATGCTCGGCCCATGACTTCCAAATGGTACTAGCATCAACCCCCTAAAAACAGCTTTGAAGCTTGAGCCATCCCACAATAGAGTGTAGAGTATAATAGGCCACATGTCTCCAATGTTGTTCTTGCCCATGAAAAATCCTCCTATTCCTTTCTTTACAAAGGAACCAGGGAATAAAGACATGAGCCTTCCTTTATTCTTCAGTCCCAGTGAGCTTGTCATTGATGCAATTCTAATCAAACCATGTGGTATAACAATTTCAGACCCAAATAAGCTAAGAATCAACATCCAAACCTTCCAGCTATATGAGCAGTGGATCAAAACATGGTCCACTGTCTTAGGTACAACTTGGCATAAAGGACAAAGACCTGAAGTAATGTGCATTCCTCTCCTCCGAAGTAGATCTCTGGTGGGCAATCTTCCCCTCATGGCACACCAATTGAAAAAATATTGTTTTTTTGGGCCAGAAAGAGACCAAAC
Source organism: Aristolochia contorta (assembly GCA_022405105.1). Taxonomy (NCBI): domain Eukaryota; kingdom Viridiplantae; phylum Streptophyta; class Magnoliopsida; order Piperales; family Aristolochiaceae; genus Aristolochia; species Aristolochia contorta. The sequence goes on from CM039665.1 coordinate 20,862,910, forward strand.
AATGGCCACCGGATGATTGCTCGAATTGCTATTGGCAAAAGTAAGATAAGCAGATCTTACTGTGTAGATACCCTTCGGCTCAGGTCTCCACAATAACTTGTCCTCATCTTCCCTATTAAGGCAAACACTATTGAGCTCCCCCATTAGATGCGAGATGTCAATAGCTTCATCATCATTTAATGATCTTCTAAGTAGGGATTCCCAATTAAGGGTACTGAGTTGACCCGATGGAGCAATATCAAATATGAGGCACTGTTGATTCCTTGCAAGAAGAAATAACCTGAGGTATTTCTCAGCCAAAGGGTTGTCACCTAACCATGAATCAGTCCAAAATTGTGCCTTATTCCCATTACCAGGATGAAAGAAATATTTAGGCGGAAAGAGGGAAGGAGTTTAATAATTCTTCTCCAGTTAGGAGAAAAACCCCTAGCCCCCCTACCTTCAAGCCACCAATGCAAATTTCCTCTCCCAAATTTGGCCCTCACAATTCTTTTCCAGGCCACATCCTCATCTGAATTCAATTTCCATATCCTTTTACTCATTAAAGCAGAATTGATATGTTTAATCCTTCTTTTGCCCAAACCACCTTTCTCCTTGCATTGACAAACATCCTCCCAGTTAATTAAATGCATCTTAGATTTTTCAGAGGTACCTGACCAGAGGAAATTTCTCATAAGTTTCTCAATATTTGATACCACCGAAGCTGGGCAATGTAGGAAGGATAGGAAATAAGTGGGAATCCCAATAAGACATGCTTTAATCAAAACAATTCTGCCAGCTTTAGATAATAGTCGACCTTGCCATGTACTTAGCTTGTTTTGTAACTTCTCAATAATCAGATCCCATAGTGTTTTTGGAGTTCTACCGATGAATAACGGAAGACCCATATAAGTAGAAGGAATAGATCCCACTCTGCATCCCAAAACAGCAGCCATATCATCAAGCATAAGATCATTAATATGGAAACCTGAAAAAGAGTTATTTTGCTATTATTGGGTTCGTAAAACCCACTTTTTGCTACTGCTATTGTTGGGTTCGTAAAACCCTCTTTCTGCTATTGATGGGTTCGTAAAACCCTCTTTTTGCTACAACTACTACTGCTGCTAATGGGGTTAGCTTATGTCTCACTGCATCGGGATTTGTGCACTCTCTACATGTTACCTAAGCCTGCAGAAATCACTATTTAACATCTCAAGTAGTTGTTCTTGGAAGGGTTCTTGGAAGGGTTCTTGGAAGAAAGGAATTTGAGTATCTTGTCTGCAAGCTGGGTCTCCATGATATTTATGCTCTAGCTTGAGGGGGTTTGTTACGAGTCAGGGGTAGTTTAATAATTTTATTAAACTTTAGTTAGTTATTATTTTTTTATTATTTAGTTTACTTGCTTCTTAAGCCATGAATGGCATTATTATAATTTTGTATTTTCGGACTCTATTAATACATGTTTTAGGGTTGTAGGTCATTGTGACTTATGACCTCTCTCTCCCTCTCTCTCCCTCTCTCTTCCCCTTCTTCCTATCTCTTCACTTTTCTCTCTTCTATCTTCCTTCACTAATAAAGCTCTCCTACCCTAGGACCTATAACCTAGCTAGTAGAAAAGAAGCTTTGATAGCAGATCTGAGAAATCAAGTTGATGGAGTGGGGGACCTACAATTAAGGAGAAGGTTGAATGATGAGGTGACAAAGGAAATAATTAACATGTTGAAAGTTTTAAGCTTCACCAATTTCTCGAAACAGGGTCACGATGAGACAATTTGGGCACCTAACAAATCAGGAGTCTTTTCGATTTCTTCCTACTATGAGTTGCTAACTAAAAGTTCAAATGTAGTCTCCCCAGCTACTCTAGTTTGGAAACTACCAGCCTTGAAAAAGGTTCAGCAGTTCTTGTGGACTGCTACTCATTCTACATTGCTTACATGCGACCAACTAGCTAAAAGAGGGGAAGTCATTATAAACTCATGTAAACTATGTGGGGAGGTTGAGGAAGATGCCAACCACTTATTGATCCACTGCTCCTTCAGCCAGAAAGTGTGGGTGGAATGCATTCTAGGGAAGTTTAATGTACCAACTTGCTTCCCAAAATATGTAAGACAACTTCAACAAGGAAAGTACTGGCCTTTGCTTGCTGTGGGAAAGGCTTTGTGGGAAGCAACCTTTGCTGCAACCTCATGGCAACTCTGGGTGGAAAGAAACCACAGGACTTTCAGAAACAGTAATACTTCTCTTGCGGGTATAATTGAAAAAGTAATTCAGGATGTTGTGTTGGACTATAAATTTGAGGAAACTCCCTCCACTGCCCAAGGTGATCATGCGAAGTACTGGTCCAAAATCATTCACTTTAGCAACCCACAACCTCCTGTCATGATAGAGTGGATTCCTTTTCAAGAAGGATGGATGAAACTCAACATAGATGGATGGATCATCTCTTGGGAATCCTGGCCAGACTGGGTATGGAGGGGTTCTCTGGGACAACAGTGGTCAAATTGAGATGGTATTTTCTGGACCAGCAGGTAGGTGCTCATCTAATGAAGCCGAAAGTAGAACTCTCTTTGAAGGAATAAGGTTGTAATGGGGGCTGAAAACCTCTAATTGTGGAAGGTGATTTTGCTCTAGCTATTGGTTGGGCTTCACGATAATGTAATCCTCTTTGGCATCTCATGGCAGATAATGTTGTTGAAAGTTCCTACATCAGTTAATTCATTGGCTGATCAACTGGCAAAGCAAGGTGTAAACCGATCTAGCAGAACAACAGACTGTTTTCCCACTACCCTAGCTTTGTAAAAGTATAGCTTTCAGTGTATTATATGTAACCTATGTACTGATGTAAGAACTTTTGACAAATCAATTAAAGTGTAGCACTGTTTCATTAAAAACATTTATGCCACAATGATGCAACAACCAGCAGCATGATTTTTTTTATTTTATTTTTTGTTTTTTTATGAACTGATCAATAATCATACAAATAAAATAATACAATCTGGAATATAGGAAAGACAATCTGGAATACAAGTCTAGGTCATAGGCTTATAAGCTGGTCATATGCATTACATGTTTACAAGTCGGAAAACGGGAAGCTATTGCCCATTACAATTGCAGGCTTATTAACTCCTTTAGCAAGATGATCAGCTAGGGAATTTACTGATCGTGGGGTAGTGTTCCAAATGATGTTCCAACCTTTTTGTGATTTCTGATAATTCATCAAAGATGTGCTTAAATCTCAAAGGAATGTTGATCTCTTTCTTCACCCATCCAATAGTTAAAGTGGGGTCTCCTTCCATGATTATTGGGCTGGTTGGCAATGTAGACAATATTTTTACTCCCTCTAATATAGCTTCAGCTTCATTGGAAGTAACTATGCCCATTGATCCAAAATAAACTGTTATATGATCTAACCTTCATTTCCTCTTATTATACCTCCATAGCTTGTTGTGTTTCATGTTGGGATGAAAACCTGGATCATTTACTGCTGCATTGCCAAATAAATGGAGCATATATTGGCACTTCTGGCGATTTTTGATCTCTCTTTCTGTCTTCCTTATTCCTTTACACATATGGTGCATGATTTGTTGGTTGTTCACAGGCCCAAGGTCAGGGCATCGGCTCTTCAAGTCTTTCCTTATTTTTATTGTAGGGGATTGTAACTAGAACGAAATGACTGGTCCTTTAGCAGTGTTGCGGCCTCTTTAAAGGCTCTTATCTCTAAAATTCTTGGCTAAGTTCATGACTGGTTTGTTAAGTGACAGTCAACTCAACACATTTCAAGTTTTTTTTTTTTTTTTTTTTTTTTTTCGGCCAAGTGGGAAAGATGTGGCATCTGTTACATTGAATAGGATGAGTACACACTGATTGTCGCATCATGCATATAGTGTTATTAAGCTGTTTTTTTTTTTTAACAGTGAATGTTGTTCATTGATTTCTCAACTTTCTATTACAAAAAGTTTACATAGTATACATGTATTACATTTAGAGTCTATTACATCTCAAGGCTAGGGGTAGTGTTGTCCCTGTGACTACATTTGTTCTTGTTACACCTTGCTTGGCTAGCTGGTCTGCTATTGAGTTTGCAGACCTGGGAACTTTTGACCATGCAATCCTTCATTCTGCTGTGTCATCCTTGATTTCATTGTGCAATGCCTTGAGGTGCTAATGGGGAGAGTAGGATCCATTGGCCCAGCCAATTGTTAGTTCAGAGTCCCCTTCCACTATAAGAGGTTCCCTGCTAACCTTTTATAGCCTGATCCCTTCAAGAAGTGTTTTGCTTTCAGCTTCATTGGATATACAACCTACTGGTCCAAAAAAAAAAAAAAAAAACCAGCTCTATTTTGCCATTACTTGCCCTCAATATCCCTCCAATCCCTGCTGGACTAGGATTTGACGAGCCATTTACATTAAGTTTCAACCATCCTTCCCGAGGGGGCGTCCACTCTACCGTGATAGTGGGATGTGGGACTTTAAATTGGATAATTCTTGACCAGTACTATCTTATGAGCACCTGAGGTAGCGGGGGATCTTTTTCTTAAACTCGTTGCCCAAAGTAGGGTGTTTTGATTGCCTTCCTAATTACACTTCCTAGAGAGGAGCTATGATTTCTGAATGTTCTGTTATTCCTTTCAATCCATAATTGCCATAGAACTGCTGCAAGATATGTTGTCCATAATGTCTTGCCCACTACAGGGAGGGGGCAGTGCTTTCGTTGCTGTGTTAACTGATTAAAACTGTGAGAAGCAGTCTGGTATGCTCAATTTCTGTAGCAAGGCATCCCATACTTCTGGCTGAATTGGCAATGAAGTAGTAGATAATTTGCATTTTCCTTTTCTTGTTAACATAATTAACATAAGGAGTCTATGATTATCTGTCCTCTTTTTGCAAGCTGGTCACATGTGAGTAAATTGGAGTGAGAAGTTGTCCGTAGAGATTGTTGGACTTTTCTTGGGGCTGGCAGCTTCCATACTAAGCTAGCCAAGAGATCACATTTGTGGTTTTGCTTGTTATCCCATAGTAGGATGAGACTGAGTAGACACCTGATTTATTATGGATCTAGATAACCTTGTCTTGACCCCTTCTAGACAGGTAGATGGAGTTTATCATCTGCAACATACTGCCCACTTCCATAGCCTCCGCATCCCTCAAGTTTCTTCTTAATTGTAAGTCCCAAGTGTCCTCCCCTTGGGTTCTCATTCAGCTATCAATGCTCATTTTCTTCTAGACAAAAGCTGCAAGGGATTTTTTGGGCTCTTATAGCTTCTTCATAAACATTAAGTTTAGAATCCTAATACAAGAACTTTTCTAGGTTATATTCTCCCCGTACTGTTCTGTCATAATATGTTTGTGCACGTTCCGCTCTTACCGATCCACCATATTGAGCTTTAGATAAGCATTATCTAGTAGATTAGGAATTTACCTATTTCAACTTTTGTTAGAATGTTTGGTTTTAATGCTTTATTTATTTCTTTCTTGTAGCCATGTATACTATATGAGTGGTGATGCATGGAAGGAAGGTGGCATTGATGCTACTGGTAATATTCCTTGAAAATCTTATTCTTTTTATCATTTAACCATTGATCAGTCATTAATTTATTTTCTTTGGATTTTTCTTACTATTTTTTTTATGATAATTTGTTGTGTTTGGTTAGCACTGCCTAAAATGTGGATATGCTTACCCAAGTTTTTATCTCCCTTTTTCTATTATGTACTTGTGCATTTGTTAAGATGGGGGCCCCTTGCCCCCCGACCTCTTTTGTTTGTCGAGGAAATTTCAATTATTTGGAAAAATGGGGAACGAATCCTAATGCTTTAATAAAATGTGATGACATTCATCTTATTTGAAGTTTCCATTGTTGGAGATTTTTTTTTCTTAATAAAATAGATTCTCGGGTTTCGGAGTTAAAGAGCATATTCAGATCCCACTTCTTCAGTTTGCAGATGATACCATCATTCTCTGTAAGGGTACGCATGAACCGATTATTCCTATCAGAGCTCTCTCAAAGATATTCGATATAATCTCAGGGCAAAATATCAATTGGAGCAAATCAGGTTTCCTGCCCATTAACATTGAGGAAATAGATCAACAAGTGATAAAGATAATGTTGGGATGTAACCTATTAAATTTGCTTTTCCCCTTACCTCTGTCTTCCCCTCCATATTTGTAGATCTTCCAAGCTATTGTGGTACCCCAGTATAGAAAGATGCCAAAGTAGGTTAGTATTTTGGAAAGGGCAGCTTCTTTCCCAAACAGGTAGAACCATTTTAATCAAATCTACACCAGTTGATTCAGTTTTGGAAAGGGCACCCCATTATTCAGATTTTCCTGGCAGTATATATTGATGATATATGTACTAACAGGTGATGATTTGGTAGGTATAACTGAAATTAAATTGTATTTGAATCATAATTTTCAGGTTAAGAACCATGGTGTCTTACACTACTTCTTGGGCATTGAGGTTGCCCGCAGTAAGGGGGAAAATCAATGGTCCTGTCCCAGAGGAAATATGTGATGGATATGATATATGAATATGGGCTGTTAAGAGCCAAACCTGCTACTACACCAGTTGATTCAGCCTTGGAGTTATATGATATGGATAGTCCTCCGTTAGCAAATGTGACAGAGTTTTGGAGGTTGGTAGGACAACTTATTTATTCTACAGTCACTCGTCCGGACATTTCATTTGTTGTAGGGGTGATTAGTCAATTTATGGATGAGCCATGTAAGGCTGCTCACCGAATTTCAAAGTATTTGAAAGGTACACCTGGCAAGGGACTTCGGTTTGATTCTTATGGTCATCTTGATATTGTTGGGTATTCTAATGCAGATTATGTTGGTTCTAAGACTGATAAGAAGTCTACCACTGGACATTGTATTTTTATGGGTGGAATTTTGATTGGATAGAAAAGTAAGAAACATAATGTTGTAGCTCGTTCCAGCCCTGAAGCTGAATACAGGTCCATGGCACATACTGGGAGTGAATTTCTTTGGGTATAGTCTATGCTTTTTGATTTGGGGTTAAGTGACGACAAACCCATGGTGTTGAAGTGTGATAATCAGGCTGCTATATGTATAGCGAACAATCTGGCTTTTCATGAGAAGCATATAGAGTTTGACTGTCACTTCATTTGGGATGCAATTCTAAAGGGCAAGGTTGTTGAGGGGTGGTTCTTCGCCGAAGCTGAACACAGGTCCATGGCACATACTGTGTCTGTGATAATCATGTTGCTATAAATAACATACTGGGAGTGAATTTCTTTGGGTATAGTCTGTGATAATCAGGCTGCTATATTTGTAGAGAACAATCTGGTTCTTCTTAAGAATAACTCTTGTCCTGAAACTACTAATTTTAATCCTAACTCAGTAATCCTAGGGGAAATAGGAAATTATATTGGAAACTACCAAATTTAATCATAACTAATCCTAATCAAAATTAGGAATAACTCTTGTCCTGCATCAATTTTCTTTTCATATTCATCAAATTCATCTTATATTCTATTTCAGCTCCTTAAGTAGGTAAATTTCAGGACCTTGGGGTGGCGTCCTCATGGCCTTTGTGTGCCTACAAAAGAGGGTGAAAGGTTTATTGGGGCCGTACCTGCAGTCTGATTCATCAATGAAGCAGACAAGCTTTCCTGCTGGAAGCCTCCCTGTCATCATTGTCTCCAGTTCCAGCAAAGTTCCGGCAGAGTTCCGGCAAGGCTCGGAGGAAGATTCCAGCTAGTCTTCTTCCAGATCATCTTTGTTCCTCGTCTTGGAGGGAATTTTCTTCTTCTGTTCTGCTTGTATGTTTTGGTCTTTCAAATCGACTCCTCCTTGATCGTGGCTTAGTTAGAAATGCTCCCCATTCCGTCTTGGAGGGACAAGTTGTTGGCTGTCCATATAAATAGCTCATGCCTTAGTAAAACATCCACTCCAAAACAACAATGAAGCATTATCTGGTTCAACCCTCCTCCATGACTTTCCATGAGGAGGTAAAAGCCTGGAATTTGATCATTATTTTCAGGGACCTCTTCACAATCAATTCTCTTGAACATATTGACATCCATGCACTAGGAATGGGCCCAAATCAACCTGATCTGCGGCCAGCAAGTTTGTGACACCATTAAACATTGATAAAAGAATTCATGGCATCTAAAATCAGGCTCTAGTGAAAGCCTTCTGAAGGTGATCATGGAATATTTGTACATGCCAGAACTTTTCGATCCCATGAATGCATGATCATGTATGCGTGTTTTTATGTTGGAATGTCATAAAAAACAAATCATGAAAAATTGAGAAGATTCTCACCTCAGAATCCTCATGAACTCCACCCTTCTTTGACTCAAAAAGGGAAAACATTTCCCTCGGCCTAAATGTGACTGATTGAAGATCTCTTGTACCCTCTTTGTACTAGTAGCTGTAAGCTCCTTTCATACTCCATAACCCACCTCCTCAACTTGGAAAATTGAATTGTTCGCACGGAAAGAACAAGAATTTTCTTATTGTTGTTGGAATGTCTTCTGGTGAATTATCCACATCCATGGCAGGGAGGCCATTGGTACATGTCTCTGGTCACTGCTTACCTCTTCATTTGATTCCCTCTGGTCTTCCTCTTGTTTTTCGGCTGACTAAAATGACAATTATGGAAAATTATAGTTATACTTTTAGATTTCCTTCTAACAATCTAATTAGAAAAGTGAAGTTGAGCATAACTCAGTGGTAACACAAAGGGTTGTGTTGCGGGAGGTCTTGAGTTCAAGTCTCCTGAGAGTACGAAAAATTAGGTTGTTGTAGCCATTGTATTAATCCCATATGTAAAGGTGAATGACCAAAATACCCATGTATGTTCCAAGAAAGATATATAAAAGTAGGAAGAAGAAGACAAATCCCCTTTTTCTATGTTGAGAAAGTTACTGTTTCAAGAAATTATTCTTTTGGTATTTCCTCTATAGGAAAAGTTAGCATGTTTCTACTTTTATTAGTTCTGATATTGTTAAATATGTCTGAATTAGGAGAATTTTAATCAGGAAATTATTTGGTTGGTGGTCGATTGAGGAAAATCATAACGTACTCATAGTCAATAGTTTTTTTTTTTTTTTGAAAGTTGTGGTATTCATTTCATTGTCAAAAATTTACAGCCCTGAATCAGGGATACGATTATGGTGTCCATATAGCAAGATGTTGCTGATGGACTCCAAGATTTGCCAATTCATCGGCTTTACAATTAGTACTCCTAAGCACATGGTTCCAACTAGAAACAAGAGAGATAAATCCCTTACCTGGAGTACTGTGGATCTGTGTCTTCATGGTGGCTTGCAGTCCCCATTGCACCAAGCAATGAGCACCTTTGAGTCTCCTTCAACTTGAAGTGGCCTAGTGATTCCCGAGTTGTGGAAGCATTTTAAACCTTGTAGGAGGCTAAGTGCCTCTGCAGTGATTGAATCAGCAACACCAATAGGACCAGCATAGCGAAGGAGGACATTACCGCTAGAGTCTCTGATGAGGCCACCGATGCCGGCAGGCCCTGGATTACCTTTTAAGGAGCCATCGAAATTCAGCTTGTAGGAGGAAACTGGTGGAGGAAGCCATGCCTGGATAGGTGCCATGTTGCTGTTTTGCTCCCTTGCATGGTCAGTCCATGAGTGCCATATAGGTGCATTCTTGAATACTCCGCTGTACCCGACCATAGGAAATTTTTCATGATCCTCTCTATTATGGAGACCACGGAGGAAGGGCAATGAAGGAATGATAAATAGTATGTCGAATTCCCATTAGGCATGCTTTGATCAATGTTAGCCTTCCCGCTTTGGATAGTAGCTTCCCCTGCCAAGTGCTCAATCTGCTGTTGAGTTTTTCTATGACCGGATCCCAAAGTTGCTTTGCTGCTCTACCTGTAAATAGGGGGAGGCCCAGGTATGTAGAAGGAAGAGATCCCACCTCACATCCCATCATATTAGCCATTTCCTGCATTGAGTTCTCACCGATGTTAAACCCAAAGATGGTTGATTTAGATCAATTTACTTTCAATCCTGATGCCATTTCAAATAATGTTAGGATGCACTTGATATTTCTCAACTGTGCAATTGTGCCTTTGCAAAAGATAATAGTATCGTCTGCAAACTGAACCAATGGAGTTCTGAGAGTGTCACCATCCATTATTGATTCAATCCATCCTGTCTCCACTGCCAAGCTGAGTAAATATTTTAAGCCTTCTCCCGCTATATTAAATAGCATAGGAGAGAGTGGATCCCCCTGTCTCAGCCCTCTAGTCGGTTGAATGTAGCCATGCGTGCCCCCATTAATAAAAATGGAATACCTAGCTGATGATATACATGTCATAATCCACTTCCTCCACTTCCTTCCAAAGCCAATCTATTGCATTATGGATATGAGGTAGCCCCAAGATACTCTGTCAAAAGCTTTCTCTAGATCTAGTTTTAGGACGATCTTTGGTTCATTGCTTTGTTGGCAGAGATGGAGGATTTCATGAGTGAACATAGCAGCATCCAGAATATTTCTTCCTTTGATGAAAGCATGTTGTTCAGCACTTATAATACAGCCCATTACCTTCTGTAGTCGGCTAGCAAGCAATCTAGTTATTACTTTGTATGAACTGATGGTCAAGCTTGTAGGTCTAAAGTCAGTAATGGATTCAACACACTGCTTTTTAGGCACCAGGGAGATAAAGGTAGCTCCCACTGCTTTGCTAGTCAATCCAAACTCATAGAAGTGTTGCAAGAATTGAATGACCTCGTTTCGGATGACAGACCAACAAAATTGAAAGAACTCCCCATTGAATCCATCTGGCCCTGGAGCTCTGTTTTTAGGCATGAACTGACCCGCAACATCAATCTCCTCCATCGTGAAAGGTTTTTCAAGTTCATCTACCTACTCATCAGTTAAGCATTGGCAGTTGATGTCAAGAAGCTCCGGTCTAGTATGGCATTCTTCAGTGAATAGTTTTGTGAAGTGGGTTATGATGTTGTTGGTTATCTCTGTCTTATCCGCAGTCACCTCACCATTGATGGTGAGCGAGCTGATTCTGTTTGCTCTCCTTCTACCTGAAGCTATAGTATGAAAATATTTCGTATTTCCGTCCCCCTCCTGTAGCCATTTGTGTCATGCTCTCTGCTTCCATGCAATGCTCTCTCGACGGATGATGCTATTAACCTCAACTGCCGCTGATAATCTATCACTTGTTTCACTGTCATTCAAAGCTCTTATCTCCTCAATGTTGTCCATTTCATTTATTAGTGTAGTCATGGTCTCCTTGCGAATAAGCTGGGCAGATCTCTGTGTTTTTTACCATGTTCTCATTCTCCCCTTAAGAGCCTTCAATTTTCTGAAAAATCTTCCCCCTAAGGGACCATTATCATCAATATCTCTCCACCAACATCCACGTTGGAGATGTAGTCTTCCTCCTCAAGCCATAGATTCTCAAATCTGAAGGGAATGCCCCCCCAGTTGTCAAAACATGTGTTCAGTAAGATGGGCCAGTGATCTGAAATTGTCTTCCCTGTGACCCTACAGGCAACTTGTGGGTAAATATCAAACCACTCCGAGTTACAAAGAAATCTGTCTAGTCTAGATAAAATTGGATTTCTTCTTTTATTGCTCCAAGTAAAAGTCTTTCCCGAGACCGGGAGATCGATTAGCTCAGCAGCTCCAATGAAGTTAGCAAACCCCCTCATGGTGGCTGTAATATGTCTGGCTGTTGGGGATTTTTCATTTCGACATTTTATTGCATTAAAGTCACCTCCAATTAGACAAGGAACATTCCTCTGGGTGGATATGTTCAATAATTCATCCCAAAAAGCTCTCTGTTTCTGTATGTAGTAGGCCCATAAACAGCCCCCAAAGACCACAATTTATTAGTGGTCATGTCAGTCAACTCTATTTTTATGTGATAATCCCCAATACTTGAATTCTGGACTGTCACAAAACGGGGGTCCCAAATACATAATATGCCACCTGCTGCTCCCACGGCTGCCTTTACACACCATTCGTGTCTATGAAACGGCACTAGTTCCCTTATAATCTGATCAGTCATTCTCTCAATTTTTGTCTCTTGGAATATCAGCAATTGGCCACGATTTTTGGCAACTAACTCCCTCACAACAGCCCTTTTGCTAGGGCTATTTACTCCTTCTATGTTCCATGATAGAATAATCATTTAGATTCCATAGATGGAATAGCCACTCCCTTATTTTTACCCTTCCCCTTTGATTTCCTTTTTTCTTTTTGTGCCAATTCCTTTTTTCTGGCCTCTTTAACATTCTGCTCCAGTTTTGTAATCATAGGTAGCATAGATTGATACTCCTCTTTCCCCATCTTTTTTACCTCTTTCCTGAAATGAGCCATCCATGAATATTTTTCAGTTCTTCGATTTTTCTCAGCTGAACCATTCCTGTATATATCATCCCATTGCTCACACCAATCTTCCTCAATTGGGACATCAACTGCATCATCATTAAGGTCTCCACCCATCGACCCTAACTCCTCATTTGCATTCACCGAATTTGGATCTGTAGGGGTCAAAGGTTGCTGAGATAGGGGTGATTGCCTCCTTGAATATACTGTAGTAGGAGAGTTAATCATCCGAATGGGGGTGACATATTTTGGAATAAATGGAGACAACTCAAAGTTGTCTTTGACACTACTGACTGGAGTAACTTGACCATTCTGGCCACTTGGGCGATTAGGGGGACCAATCGGGGAGATGGGAGAGAAGGGGGAGGGAAAACCCGGCTCATTATTTTGCTCTGAGATTCGACAGGAGGGTTTGGAGACAAACAAAGGGCTGTATGTGGCCATCTGTGGGTTCCCTACAGACTGGGTTACAGTTACGCACCTGTTTGATGCTTGATGATCCGGAGCATTCAGCAATTCGGCATGATTCGAGCTTGTGGAGTGTATTGCAGCTGTACTTTCAGCGTTTCTGGGCTGAGTCGGAGAGTCCCGGACCGTGTGAAAGCCTCCCCATGGCTGTAGAGAGAGATCAGCTTTGGGTTTGTTTCAATTGAGTTAACTCGACCCAACTCAACCGGGTCAACTCGGTCAACTCGGTCCGAATTGGTTCTGGTCAACTTGTCCAAGTTAGGCACGTCCGAGTCTGACCGGGTTAACTCGTCGTCTTCAACCTCCCGATCTTCCCCGACTTGGAATGGTGGCAGAAACTTCTCTGGTTTGAGGAAGATGGCAAAACATTTTTCACCCACTTGCAGCTCCGACCATATCTCCTCTACCGGCCACCGCCATGGTCGGATTAGTACCCGCCCATATGCCATGTTTCTCCCGCTTGCTGTATCGTCGTCGAAAGCTAGGATTTCGCCCAATTTTTCAGCTATCATGCCGAAGGCATCAGCTCCCCATAATTCCACTGGTATGCCCCAGATTCGAATCCATATGGATAGTGGCCCTGTTTCAATCGATTCTTCCCATGGTCTTGTGTCCCAACTTGGGATTTCCTCTTCAAAATCCCATAGAAGTAGCTTATTTTTGCCTCCTCATCTCGCGTTTTAATCAACCAATCCCCTTTCCCCAAGTGAGAGACCGTTGGTGCATAATCGAGATTCCATTTTTTCTGGATCCACTCTAATTTTTTCGAATCTTCGATTTTCCAGTCCAGCTTATCAATGACCCCCCATTTCAATTCATCCCTCCGCAGCTTCCAAATCTCGCCCGAACTTCTGCTCTTTCTTATTTGGTTGCTCACATCTGGTAGCTACAGCCTCCTTCCAACTTCTTGAGGAGCTGCGTTGAGGTTGTGGAGGCGGTATAGCTGCAGATCTGGGTTGGTCTTGCTGCTGCCGATTTGGAACTAAGTCCTCCAGTGCTTTGCACAGCATTTTCCAGGGTGAGTTCCCATTTAATCCCGATTCTGGTAAGTATAGCCGTGCTAAGACCTTCTGCGCCCTAAAGTGAGTAATTTTACACTCCCATGACATGCGTTTCAGAATCGAAATGGTGTATAGAGAGTCGTCCCATTGAACCTCCCTGGAGGTGTACACATCAGAAGCCAATACCGCTTTGAGTTGGTAGAGGAATGTCTCCACGATTGCGAGGGGTACTCGAACGAAGGCCCTTTTGCTTCCCGTCTCCAGATTTGCACAGAAATAGCGTCGCGCAGTGTCTTCTTTGACAGATAGGGTGGAGTCACCGAAACGGCACTCCCCAATCCTTCTCGGCACTCGTCTCCTGCTGTCCTGCGGTCTTCTTCTCCTTTTAACAGCTCTCCATTCTGTTTCGACTCGCTCACTCGAGCGTCTCCGGTGCGGGCTAGGGCTGCGACGACTTCCACTGTGCCGTCGCGGCCTGAAATCGACTCCGACGGGGGGAGATTCCGATCTGGAACCCCTCCATCTTCCTGATTCTATCGCCGTCTCAGGTCGCTCCGCTCTTGGCATGGTTTCGCCCCCGTCCATATCAATTCTCTAAAAAAATAAAAAATCCATAGTCAATAGTTTCTATTTTCGTTAATTGGGAAAATTCTTCTTCACTTAGTGCTTATCCATTTATTTTATCATAATCTTATTGCAATTAGGAAGTCTAGTTCTAGGAGAATTCTAGGAAATTTTTGCCTATTTTTACTAGGGCATGATGCTTTTAGTTTCTATAAATAGGATGTGTTGATGCTTTTAGAATCTATAAATTGGGTGGCTCAACAATGCATTTAGTGAAGTGAACACTCCCATAACACCGATCGTCCAATTTGCGGATGATATGGTAAATTTGTGTGAAGGCTCACTACACCAGATAAAAAGACTCAAAGTAGGGTTAGCACTAATAGAAATCACATTGGGGCAAAAGATAAACTGGTCAAAATCAGCATCAATAGGTATAAATGTGCCTCAAAACTTGTTGGATATATCGGCAAGTGCTCTGGGTTACTCCATTGGATCCCTTCCATTAGCCCACTTGGGCCTTCAAGTATATACAGGTAGACAGAAAAAAGAATTGTGGGACCCAATCATAGAGAGACTAAGGAGAAGGTTGGCATTCCAGCATATATGTTGTCTTTCATTCAATGCAGTAACAAATGAGATGTAGAAGATTATGCGACAATTCTTGTGGAGAGGAGCAGAAAACAACTTTAAACACTACTTAGTGAAGTGGGAAGAAACTTGCAAGCTTAAAATAGTGGGAGACTTGGACTTAGAAGAATAAAATATATTTTTTTTTTTAAACAAACTCTAATGCCTAAGTGGTGCTGGAGATTGAACCAACCAGGGCCACCAGCTTGGGCTTTCTTGGTCCGTGTGAAGCTAGGGATTCATGAATCTGATTGGATTCTTGGATGGCACCCCTTAAGCTCCTTATCTTCCATTTGGAAATCCCTTCATAAACAATGAGAAGTGTTCAAAACTAAAATAAGACCCCTCAAGATTATCTTCCCCAGGCTTTATAGGGTCATCAACACTCTAGAAACTACAATACAAACATTTCTGCAGTGCAAGCAATTGACTGGTTTTGATTGGTCTAGACAATTCAGGATGGAGCTAAGAGATGCTGGGGCTATTGAGCTCAGTTACCTGGATACCCTACTAGCCTAGTACTTTGATCAAAACAGTGAGGATAGACTCATATGGAAGCCCAGCTCTAGTGGAGCATTCACGGTTTAATCAGCTTATTCAGCACTATCACAAGACACCCAAGGGCAACCTCACTTGGCTGCCATTGCATGGAAATTACCTGCACCCCCAAAAGCTAAGTTCTTCATGTGGACAGTTTTACATCAGAAGCTCTTTACAAAGGAACAATTAGCGAGGGGCATGACACTACTCTCTAGGATGTGTTCATTATGTGGCAGCAATACAGAAACCATAAATCATATACAGGTGCAATGCCCATTTGCTAAAAAAGTGTGAGACCATTTCTGGAATCTATTCGAAATAGAGGCTCCATCGAACCAAGACCTGTCTTCCTACATTGAAATATGGAAAAATTGCTCACTGCCTAAGAGAGGCAAAATCATGCATGGAGCATGCATCATATTTGTTCCATGGAAGCTGTGGGATGAAAGGAACAAAAGAATTTTCAGGGGGAAAAACATGGAATGCAAGGACCTCATTGAACACATATTTAATAAACTCAATTACTGGTTAAAATCCATACCAGAGTTCAAGGAATTCCGAGGTACCAGCCTAAGAGCGGCATGGTGCAGTATTATCAGACTTCATATCACTCAACCAGCACTTATAGTTATTAGTTGGACACCCCCTGCTAATGGAACTGTCAACATTCTTGATGGGCCCGTTGGGCCCACATCTCCACATTGTAATGATATTGTCCGCTTTGAGCCCAATCCCGCATGGTTTTGCTAATGGGTTTTACCCCAAAAGGCCTCATTACAATGGAGATGTGGGTTCCTGATTTTATGCCCATGATTCTTCTTATTCACTTTCAATGTGGGACTCTAATACTTCTAACAGGAACCATTAATCTAAATGTTGATGGATCCTCAAGGGGTCAAGCTGGTTTTGGAGGGATTTTATGAAATCATAAGGGGGTAACTATCCTCTCATTCACTGGCCCTTTGCCAAATACAGATTCGGTGGTGGCTGAAACTATTCCAATGCTTCAAGGAATGAAGATTTTTACAGAAAGACTAGGGGGAATTTTGAAAATTGAGGGAGATTGTCTCAATGTAGTTAACTGGCCTGCCTTGAAGACTAATACTCTACTTCAGAGAGATATGGCACCTAGGAGTCAATGGAAGCATATTCTAAGATCAGCCAACAATAGAGCTGATAGAAGGGGTCTCTCTCACTCACCTTGAAGTGAGAGAACCCCCACCCCTAGATAACCTGTAATCCATGTATAACTGTATTTCCTCCAATGAATTATTAAACAACCTCTTCAAAAAAAAATAAAATTAAATAGGATGTGCTGTAATTAATAAGATTTTAAGTGATTATAGAATTTTTTTCTTTTTTGGCTGCTTGAACACCATTCTTTTCACATTCTTAATACGTTTTCTGTCATGCTACCATTGCTTGGTACAAAACCACGCATGAAAATTCAAGTTTTCCCCTGTAACTTGGAGACCTGGTATTTTCTGGAGTTGAGATGAAAAAGGTTTTGTTACCTAAATAGTAGCTTTCTCTGTCAAATTTATTCATGTCATTTTACAGAGTTATCTTACTATTTCATCATACTTGTGGTCAATAGTGACTCATCTTTCTCTAATGTAGGAGCTTTGATGGTGTTGACCCTCAAAGTAATTTCGTGTTCCATAAATTATAATGATGGTTTGTTGAAAGAGGAAGGCTTGCGTGAGGCACAGAAGAAAAATAGATTGATCCGCTGCCCTTCTTTAGTTGAATATTTTGGGTATTGCCTCTGCTGTGGAAGTCACTTTGCAGGACCTGTCTTTGAAATGAAAGATTATATTGAATGGACAGAAAAGAAAGGGGTATATGATGGAGACTGGACTTATTTTCCCTTTTGTCATTCTTCTATATATTTTTCTTTCAATCACTGTTTTCTTGCACAGATTTGGATGCCATCCGCGAAAGGATCACCTGCACCTTATTTTGCTACACTTCGTTCTATTCTTCAAGCAGCATTGTGTATGGGTCTTTACTTGTACCTGGTTCCACATTTTCCACTCTCTCGGTTCACTGATCATATCTACAAAGACTGGGGATTCTGGAAAAGATTGGGCTACCAATACATGGCGGGATTTACTGCACGTTGGAAGTATTATTTTATTTGGTCCATCTCAGAGGCTGCAATTATCATTTCTGGTCTAGGATTCAGTGGGTGGTCGGAGTCTGATCCTTCTAAGCCAAAATGGGAGCGTGCAAAAAATGTTGACATTCTAGGTGTTGAGTTAGCAAAAAGTGCGGTCGTTTTACCACTAGTATGGAACATACAAGTCAGCACCTGGTTACGTTACTGTAAGTTTTTTGGACCGAATTTAATCAAGTTCAGATTATCATATGGATTCACGGCTTACTTTTCTGTTTGGTTGTTTTTCCCATAAATTGCAAGTGGTTGATTTTCTTGTTAATTGCAAGGTGATTCTTGCAGATGTTTATGAGAGACTGATCCAGAAAGGGAGAAAACCTGGATTCTTTCAGTTGCTGGCAACACAGACAGTCAGTGCGGTTTGGCATGTGTGTTCTTTGATCTTGTTCCTCTTTAGTGGTGTTCTTTCAACCTTAATTGGCACACTTAATTTTGTGTTTGTACTCAACTATCAGCTCAAGAAAAGTTTATAGGCTGCTTTATGCATGAGCTGCATGCCTCTCCTTTTCTATTTGTCCCTTCAAATAGCTCGAGAGAAGCATTTCCAGGGGTTTATAAATGGGTTACTTACCTCTTTTGTTTTAATCTCCTTTTAAATATGTGAAATACTGTTTTCTGGAGTTTGTTGTTCATTTATTTTTATATGAACTCTTCCTCGTTTAAACTGCAGGGATTATATCCTGGATACATTATATTCTTTGTTCAGTCAGCTTTGATGATTGCGGGTTCAAGGGGTATTTTGCTTCAGCTACTTCTAGCATATTAGCTGAACGCAGCCTGTTTTATTCTCTTTAATGTTTCTGTTTCATACAGCTCTGATTACTTTCTTTTCTGCCATGCAGTAATATATCGATGGGAACAAGCCGTACCCCAGAAACTTAGTTGGTTGAGGAAGTTGGTAGCATTTACAAACTTCCTCTACACCTTGTTGGTTCTCAATTATTCATGCGTTGGTTTCATGGTAATTTATTCCGTAATTCTGAACTTGCTTTGGATAAATTTCCTTTAACTAGAAAATTATTGTGATTATGAATTATGGTGGCAACATCACGTAGAAAGAAGCTCGTTACTTCCATGTTGATAATATATATTTTCTTCATTTTATTCAGCCTATAGTTTGTGAATTTCTGAAAAGTATAAGCATAAGTGACATTTGATAATAAAAATTAATCAATATCTGGCATTCAATTTTCATTTTTTTGACATTTCTTTTAGTCTTTATGAATTTGTTCTGTACTTTACGACGAAGGTACTGAGCATGCATGAAACACTTGCCTCCTATGGAAGCGTCTACTATGTGGGGACCATTCTTCCTATCTTATTGATCCTGCTGGGATACATCATCAAGCCTGCGAGGCCCGTTCGCTCAAAAGCTCGAAAGGAACAGTAGAAGGTCATTACCATTCATTGGTACCCACGAAATCCGAAAATTTGTAACATTTTTTTTTACTTCTTTTGTTATTAACCTTCATATCAAGCACTTGTTTAATTAGAGTTGGGGAATCCCTTTCACTTTTCCCAACAAGGAGAAGTAAATGACTTGCTCTATTTGGTTAGCCAAAATGAAGTCTTCCGTACAGTTTCAGTGTAGACGGGACTTTCCCTTTTTTTGAATCAAAAGATGCAGGTATCATTCATAGATTTGAAGTCTGTTTCAAAAAAGTACATTCATCCGAGAAGTTAATAACTGGATTGAGTCTTGCTGGAAAGCTTCTTGGGTTATGTAAGAAGCCTTCTTGGCCAGTGCGTCTGCCACCTGACTTTGATTCCCTGAATACGTGTTGGATGCTGAAATTCGGCTGGTTGGCTAACAAAGCTCTGCAGCTGTCTTGCATGAGGTAAAAGTTTCCAGTGCTGCTGGGGAGATGGCCTCCGAAGATGTTACTTACCGAATCTCCCTCCACTGTCACCTGGTGGTTTGAGAAGAAATGTTTAAGGATAGAGAGAGGCCACCATATTCTTCGTTTTGTTTTTCATGGACCAGAGAGCGATGACTAAAGGTAGCCCAAGTCATTCCGAGTGACTACTGCACCAGCCTACTTGTCTTTCACGAAGGGACTAGGTGTATTATGAATATAGACAAGGGAGAAATGGATGGGGAATGGTCTCCAGGTCGGATTTGCATAGGCTACAGCTATCTTCTCCAGTTAGACCTCTTCAGTTCAGGGTGGAGGCAGTCGGATTTCTATCATGTAATGCAAGCCATAAAAATATTTTTTGCTTCGATTAACAATTAAGGGGTTAAATCCTCTTCCAAATGATGTCTGTTCGGCCCAATTGATTTATAAGGTTGTAATGGTATGTGTTTTGATACTAAAATTTTCGCTCCCTCCCTCTCCCCCTCCTCTCCCACTGGCTCCCTCCTCCCTCCTCCCTCTCTCCTTCCTTCTCCCTCACTCTCCCTCTCGCTCCCTCCTTCTCCCTCCTTCTCCTCCTTCTGAGATGCTTCTCTCGCCTGTGACGGAGAAGACTTTCCAATAAAAAAAAATAGAAAAACAGAACTGGAGAAAATTGATTCAATAAAAATTAACAAAATGGACTCTCGGCCTTCGCCTTCCCCCTTCTCCCTTCTCTCTTACTCTCACTCTACCATTCTCAAAGCTCTCATTTTCTCCTCAGTCCTCTTCACTCTCGCCTCTCGCTCTCAGTTCTTTCTCATCTTCGGCTTTGGCCCTCGCTCACGGGCTCTACCTCTTTGTGGATTTTTGCTTTCTTCCCAAAGGAAAATGGAGACACATTCTCATTAGTCGAAGGCTAAAACTGCTCGCAACACAAATGTACTTGCATTGAGGTTGGATCTACCTGTCGTTTTTTTTTTTTTCAAATGATCTCTTCATGAGATAGCAACAATTGTTTCTCTAGAATACTATTATTTTTATCTTGTTTGGTCAGATGAGCGGCCTTGAGCTCGAGCAAGAAATCGGTTTTTCGGGACAGTTTTTCAGGACAAGCTTGAGCTTAAATACATTTTTGAATTCGGGTTCGAATTCAAACTCCAGCAAAATGTTAGTTTTTGTGTTCGAGCCAAGCTATATAACACAGATTGAAACACAATTGAGGAGCGGCAGGTTGGTGTGTTCCATGCGGGAGGCAGGGGTAGAGTGGCACACAAAGTGACAAAGTTAAAAAGGGATGATGCCAATTTGGAGACGATATCGGGGTATTTTCAGAAATATTGCAACAGCAGAGTAGGAAGTAGATCGCTTCACTTGTCTTCTCCAAATCCTACGACCCACAATGAATTCTGATTTTCCCTCTACGATCTGGCTCGATATCGGAGGGAAGAAGTTTCGGACAACCATCGACACTCTAACTCGACGTGAACCAAATTCAATGCTTGCAGCAATGTTTAGTGGTCGCTACACTGTTTGTTAAGATTCAGAAAAGAAACAGCTCAACATTAAGGGATGAAGAAGCAATAGCAGAAGCATGGCTCCTAAAGAAGCTCTGCGAGAATTACTTCAGGTTCACTGACTTTGGAAACGAAAAGAGCAGATGGACGGGGAGAGGATTCGGGAGCCGAGCATGGATCGCGCTCCTCCGTCATCGATCAACCAGCGGCTTGTGATCTAAGTAGGGCAAGAGACGGAGCGGGAGAAGGATCTTTCTTTTTCCATTGGAATCTGGCTTCAGCAAAGAGAACTATTGTAGGGAGGGGGGGGAAGATGGTGAACCTAAGTTTAGAATCAGGGATGAAGACAAGTCATGATGAGTTGACTCGGCGTTTTCATTTCCGAGTCATTTTGAGGTGACTCGACCCGGTTTGACATTGTTCGGAGCGACCACCCACACCCCTCGAAAAAACAAAACTGGGAATGCTCTCAATAGTGAGGAACTAAATCGTCGATCTGATGATGGGGGTTGGCACAGGGTCGAAAACGAAGAGGCAACTCTAAGTTTAGTCGTGGAAAAACTTGGATTCTGGGTGAATGGAAGTTTGGTGACTCCTTGCTGACCCTGGAGCATGATGGTGGGAGAAGACTCATCCGTTTTCTCTTGACTACCGGAGAGAAGAGGGCCTTCATTCAGATCCCTATTGAAGTAGGAGAGTTATTCGTTTCCCTATTCCAAACAGTCACAGAGGGCCATCAGACTGCATCGAAAGAACTTTGGTGAGAAGACTCTCAGTTTATGATCTCTGCTTTCAAGAGACGCAACTGGGAATGCAAGCAAATTAATTTTCGAGCTTGGAAAGTGCTGGCAAGAATTTACTCGCCTAAATTTGGAGAAAACATAGCGACAGTTTGGGCTTCAAGTGGGTTGAAGCCTTGGAACGCTGCTTGATTCCCCTCCGCTGCCCCCTACAACGAATGGGAAGAATCCAGACCTTAGTGGAGAAACATTATTTGGACAAAGAGGTGTGTTAGATTTTAGGACCATGTGGAACAAAGAGGGTTGCTGAACTGAAGCACAGAATCATTGCCAGAATGGATTGGGATATGAAGAAGGGTGAAATTCTAGAAGAATGGATTGGATCACGCTGGAATCTCACTGTGCAACCAAGAGCTTCCTACCTTGGCCATGGCGAGTGGCTAATTGTTGCTACTGATGCGATCACTGCTTTTGATCTCCTTAATTGGAATCACCAGGATAAAATCCCTTGTTGGGCTGTGTGAATGTGGGAACATTCTCGTGCAACTGGACCAGCAGCAATTTGGGTCCAAATTTGGGGGGTCCCCCAGAACTTTGGGATGCGGAAATCTTAAACATGATTGCCAACCACTTTGAGATAGTACTGCAATTCGACGCCGACTCCATTGAAGGCAGAAATCTCTCGTATGCAAGGGTTCGAATGCAATCACACCGATGGCCAGCTACAGAACAAAGGATGGATATTAAAATTGGAGCTGAATTCTTTGCTATTTACAACAACCAGAAGAATTCATCCCTCCATTCCGCATTGTAAATATGGGATCCCAGGAAGATGATGATGAGTTGACTCGTGCTGGGTCGACTCACTCTGACTCGTCCCTAACACGAGATGACTCGCCCCTGACTCAGTCCAACTCGAATCCTGATCAGGTTTCACCATCTCTTGAACTTTGGAAAGAACCTCATGTTAATGAAGATAGGCTCCCAGTTATCAGCGAAGGTGTTGTCCTTATACCAAATATGCTTCATTCAAATTCCCATGCAATGGCCCAGTCAACCCCTCCACCTCCAGCCCCTATTCATCCCGAATCTTCACTACATCAGCTCACTGCTAATGCTAGTGTAAATGATAATTTTCAATTCTCCCCCCCAAACCATCAAATCAGCCACTCTCGCCTGCTCCTATCAATCAATTGGATACGCCCGACCTTACTTATTCTTGAAGGAAAACTCCCCCTCCGTGCAAGCACATTGGCCCAAAAGTCTTCTCACCAAATTCAGTAAATGCGAACCAAATTCAGGAAATGGAGCATGAAATACCGCAGTCTATTGAGGTTAATCAGCAATACCATGGTAAGGATTCCCACCCTGGAGCTGATAAACCAGCACCCTCTACTTGGATTGAGCATATTCAGAAAAATAGAGAAAACATTAGCAATGCGGAATATGAACTTCTTCTTACATTTGGGACAAGATTTGAGGATAATGAAAGGGAGATTCAAGCACCACAGATTGAACGTAGAGTGACCCGTGGGAGGGGCAAAGGAGTTGCTAACCAAGTCAAGGGCAAAAATGATTTTTCACTCTTGGAATGTTCGAGGAGTAAGAAGTCCTGACAAGAGGACGGTTATTAAAAATTTACTATGGAGGAGTAAGGCTCAAATAATTGTCTTTCAGGAGACTAAATTAGAGAAATTGTCTGATTCAATGGTCAAAGATCTTGTACCTTTCAAACAACCAAAATGGTGTTCACTTAATGCTACTGGTACTGCTGGTGGTATTCTTGTTGTTTGGGATTCTTCCTGCATTTATATATTGAGCACAAGGTTAGGAGTTTTTTGCATCTGTTTGCAAGTTTCAGAGTTATCTAGTGGAAAATTATGGAACATGGGTGCCATCTATGGCCCGAGTACCTACTCTTATAGATCTGATTTTTGGGAGGAGCTTATGACTATGATCAATTCATGGACTGGTCCATGGCTATTGGGAAGCAATTTCAATGCCATCAAAGCAAGAAATGAGAAATCTCCACCAGCAAGATCAGTTAATGCTACAATGAGAGGTTTCACTGACTTTCTTGGGGCAATGGAATTAATTGATCTTCCATCTTCTGGGGAGACCTCCACTTGGAGCAATCAAAGGACCAACCCTATTCTTTATAGGCTTGACAGATTTTTATGCAATCAGGAATGGCTTTTGCTCTATCCTAACATGTGTTGTAAAGTGATGGGTAAGTCAATTTCAGACCACTGGCGTATCCACCTTGATTCTAATTCTGAAAATAGGGGGTCCCATTTAGGTTTGAAAATCAGTGGATGGAGGACGATGATTTCTTCTCAAGAATTGAAAATTGGTGGGTTGATATTTATCTGAAACACTGTGGATTCCAATTTGGCCTCACTAGCTCCACTCTCGGGGATACCTTTATCGCTCTAATTCCGAAGAAACACTGTGAGAAGCAGATCACTGACTTCAGGCCTATAAGTCTAGTGAGTAGCACTTATAAAATCATTTCTAGATTGTTGGCAGCAAGGCTAAAAAATGTTTTGGGGCACATAATTAGTGCAGAGGAACACAATTTTATTAAAGGGAGGGCTATTCATGACGCTACAATGAATGTGCATGATATTCTTCATACCTGTAAACAGTCAAATGAGCCAAGACTTGTTTTAAAACTAGATTTTGAGAAGGCGTTTGATAAGATCTCATGAAATTATCTGAAATCAGTGATGAAGCAATTGGGCTTTGGTTGGAGGTGGAGGAAATGGATATGGACTTGCATTTTTTCAGCTAGATACTTTGTCCTCATAAATGGTGGTGCTCATGGGTATATTAAACCTACAAGGGGACTAAGACAAAGAGACCCTCTATCTCCCATGCTCTTTAACATTGCAGGTGAAGGTCTGAGATTCATGCTGAATATGGCTTTGGATGAGGGTTGGTTGGACCCCATGATTGATAAGGATTGCCTCCAAGCACCGCTTATACAATTTGCCCATGACACAATTATTTTTTGTAAAGGTACAATTGAGCAACTTAGAATGGTAAAATGTTTGCTGATGCTTTTTGAAATCACATCCGGATTAAAGATAAATTGGTCCAAGTCTGCGATTTATGGCTTCTCCGTCAATCATGCAGTGATGAATGATATGGTTGACCTGCTGGGTTGTAAAATCGGTTCTCTTCCTAGTACGTATCTTGGCTTACCCCTCTTCACTAGAAGGAAAACAAGGAATTTATGGGACCCAATCATCGAGAAATTGAACATCAAGTTGAGTACATGGCAGGGGAAACTACTCACAAAAGCCGGTAGACTTACTTTGATCAAAGCTAGTCTATCTGGCATCCCCACCTATTACCTTTCCTTTTTGCATTGCCCTATTTCTGTGGTGAACATTATTGAAAAAACTATGAGGAACTTTCTATGGTCGGCTACTTCGGAGCGATCCAAAATTCATCTCATCTAGTGGGATGATGTTTGCAAGGCTAAAGGGGACGGAGGATTAGGAATTAGAAAGATAAGATATATGAATGAGGCTTTACTCACTAAATGATTGTGAAAGCTAAACACAAGTGGGGAATCCACTTGGAGGAAAATCATAGTTAATGTATTGGACAACAGGCCAAGGGAGTGGTGGTTTGAAGCCCCAAGACAAGGGCGACTTTCTTCCATATGGAAGAAAATTATTTAGATGTTCCTGTTGTTTACTCAACATGTTTCTCTCTTGCCAGGCATTGGCAATAGAATTCATTTCTAGACTGACAGGTGGATTGGTGATACTACTCCTTGGGCGTAAAAATTTCAAGACTTTACCTCTTAGCCAGTCATCAAGACTGTTCTATAAGGGACATTGAATCTACTGGTCAGCTAATAGATGTGGACTGGACCCCTTCTTTAGAAGATGTTTCAATGATGAGAAAGCTATTGAGGTTTCCAAATTTCTAGAGGATTTGAGTATTTTTTACATGAGAAGAGACCAGGATAATGAACTGATCTGGAGGCCTCACTCTAAAGGACTCTTCATGGTAAGCTTTGCATACTCTTGTTTAACTAATCAAGGCTATCAACCTCACTTGGCTGCTGCTGCCTGGTTACTCTCAGGTCCTAGGAAACAAATTTTCTTTGGGTGGTGCTGCTTGAGGGGTAGACTACCTACTAGAGATTTGTTGATGAGGATGGGAATTCATATTCAAGATGTCGTGTGTCCTTTATGTAATACTGAAAGTGAGTCACTCAATCATATTTTGATCAATTGCCCTTTCAGCTGGAAAGTTTAGTTATTCTTCCTTAATAGATTCGGGCTTATTTTACCTATCCCTCGTGACCTATATGGTATTGTTGCTCTCATGGGTTCCCTGGGTCTTGGGAGTAAAAGAAAGCTCATGTTTTCTTGTTTCATAGGATATATTCCTTGGATGATATGGAAGGAAAGGAACAATCGAATTTTTCAAAATAAATCCAGCTCTTAGACTGACCTTCGCAATCGTATTACAACTTAGATGTTAGTTGACTGAAAATTCACAAGGCTTTCAAGAATGTTGAATGTGGCATGATATGGAGTTCCTGGAATTTACATGCAAGAGAAGGGAATGGTAAACTAGTCAGAACTATTGTTTGGCTTCCTCCACCCCCAAACTCTTACAAGCTAAACTTTGATGGGTCATCTTTTGGAAACCCGGGTCCAGCTGGAGTTGGGGGCCTAATCTGGAATTCAGCTGGAGATATATTACTCACATATTCTAGACCACTAGGTATTAATGAATCCACGATTGCAGAAGCTCAAAGTCTACTCCATGGACTCAAATGTTTTCTCAAGTATCATTTTGTTGGTTCATTGCATGTTGAAGACGACTCCCAAGTTTTGATTCAATGGTGCAAGCTTGATCTCAGACCTCCTTGGCGAATGCGTTGTATCACTAATGATATTAGAGATTTTTCATTTATTGTCACTAGTTGGAATCATGTATTAAGAAGTGCCAATGGTAGGGCTGATGAGTTGGCTAAGCAAGGGACTGTTGAGCAATATATTGTTGTTGTCGCCCCCGTAGCTTCATGTAACCTTTTTGGTGTTTATTGTTTGTTTGTTGTTATAATCTTTCGCCCATTTGGGCTACAATAAATAGAATCTCAACTTTCAAAAAAAAATATTAACAAAATGGAAAAAAGAATATAACATTACCTTAGGCATCAAAGAAAGGCTTCTTCCCTCGTCGCGACGGGAACTGCATCGCAGATGGAGGGAGAGGGAGGGAGTGATAGAGCAAGGGAAACAGAACCGGGTGGAGGTCATCTCAAACCCTTGGGAACTCCTCCTAAGCGTGTTGATGATGAGGAGGTAGGCAGTGGGGAGCATGACCATGTCTCCCATGATGCCCGAAGGGCATGTCCTCCATCGCCCGGCCGAGTCGGGGTTCGTGGCGATGATACGGCTGCACCTAACGTGGGTCGGGATGTTGGTGGCGCGGGGGATGAACACCCCTTACTAGTGGCGTACCACCGCAAGCTCGGCATCCGTGGCGACTTGAGCTATTCCCAGTCGCAAAGGTCGCGGACACCACAGGGGACAAGTTTCCAGATCTTCTTCCCGTTGTTGATGTTGCCACCAGTGTGGAGCAGGGTGCCGTCGGGGAGGAAGTGTCCAGTGGAGCACCAGGTGTCATAGAGGATTGTTAGCGGGCGGAGCTGTTTGGTGTCGGGGTTGAAAAGGGCAAAGTGGGCTAGCATCGTGGGCCCGAGCATTCTCTTTGGTTTTTTTCATCGAACCGGAAGTTTCGATTTTCATTTGCCGATGAGACTTATGACATGGATGCCATGGAAGGCACCAAAGTCAGGATGTACCTGAGGGCGAGTACATCAGCTTTATGTATAGCATTACTCATAAGAGAATCCCCTTGACGAGGCATAGAGATTATATCGCGCGGGGATTGGTCGTACCCAATCTGCTTAGTTTGAGCCGGATAGTGTCAATGATTGTTTTGGCCAACCTTAAAATATTTCTTTGAAAAATGGTATCGGTAGTACCTTATTTTACTGATGTACCAAAATAGTTGGCATAGGAAATAATTTAGGGTTTTAGTGTTTTTTCATAGTATAAGAAAATAATATTTTATTAAAAAAACAAAAACTTGCCCATTTTATCAGCTTATCTGTTACTTTGACTGTAACGTGGATACTACATTAACCTTAAACCCTAAACCCCAAACCCTAAACTCTAAACTCTAAACCCTAAACCCTAAACACTTTTTCTTTTTCCGTTTTAATCAATGGGTCATAGGTGTCCGAGAGGACTTTTTTACAAGGATGACTAAGCCTATGTATTTTCCTAGGGAGGCTGAATGTCTTTGCATGTCTGTCACCCCCTCTTGAAAAAAAGAGGTTTTCTCATTGTTAATGACCCACAAAATTTTCATATTTTTCTGGAATTTTTTTTGACGCCCTAGTTGTTCTCTCCTCAGCCTTTGAAAAAAGGATTGTCGTAAGCATAATGTAAGTTACATACGGCTGGGACAATGGGTTTGGGGGGTAGTGGGCCCATGGGATAATTTATCCTTCCTCAACCTTTTGTTTGATGCATGCTGATAGAAGCTCCTCACATAGGAATCAGGCAACACAACAGCTGAGCCGTTTGCCCCTGATAGCAAGCCCAACTCTGATATCCTTTAAGAACCCCCAGTATGCATTTGTGGAGCCATACTCACATCCACTTGTGCCAGGTATGTGGCCATTTACTTACCTCTTTCTCAAATATGAATGATATTTTGATTTGGAATATCGGGGCTGCCGATGTGCCTTGGCGTTACATGCAATTTCAGCCTATTTAAACTCTCACAAGCCAAATATTATATTCCTCAATGAGACAAAAATTGAATGCAACACCAACATTATACTGTATAGGTGGTCATTAGACAAATTCCCAAAACAACACTACGTCCCCTCCAACGGTTTAAGCTAGGGACTATGCTTAATGTGGAATCTAAGAGTTTGGAAACACACCGTTGGTATAATAAGAGAACTCAAAATGTTAGATAAAACTTTGTTTTTGGGTTTTACTACCTTCCCTCGTAACCAGAGAAATGGCGAGATAGTTTAAAAGCTCTGGGAGAGATAACCCATAGAAGAGGGGGCCGAATGGCCTTGGCGGGGGACTTCATTGCCACAAAAAGAGCTTCTAAAAAATCCTCCCGAAGAAACCACAGGTATAGACCAAATAACCACCTGAAGCAGTTCATCGACTCGGTGGGTGGATCTAAATGAACCAAAATGGGCGTTTTTGTACATGGGCAGATGGCAATATAGGCCAAGACAGGGCAACAACACGACTAGACCAAGTACTCTGTAATGGTGATTGGCATATGAAATTCCCAAAAATATTATCATCCATCCTTCAAAGGGTTAGATCCGATCATGCTCCTTTACACAATAGCCCCCAACACCATGGAAATGATGACACAAACAGAATCTTTCGCTAAATGGCTATGTGGAAGACGGCATATGACTAACTGGAGATAGTCAAATAAGGTTGGACCCACATAATCACCCTCATAGAGGCTACGACACTTCCAGAACTCTTACAACCCAGATTACAAGAAATAGCTAACAGGCTAAAGAATGGAACAAAGTCAACTTTGGAAACTTTAATATCAATAACCGGAAGACCTCAGAAAAGCTACATAAAACACAGAGAAGGTTAGTGGCAAGCCTAAACAACACCGAGCTCATAGAATAAGAGAAGGCCTTACAACATGAGCTCATGAAGTACCAAAGGATGAGATAGGTCCACGCTTATCTGACTACTTGTCAGTACCACCTTAAACTAGGGAATAAAAATACAAAGTATTTTCATATATTTGCACGAGTTTGAAAGAACATTAACACTATCAAGTACATAGAAGTTGGAAATGAAAAGTTAAGGCGATTGAAGAAGAGATAAAAAGAACAGGGTGGGCCTACTAACAAAATGTTTATAATAACAAAACATATGAGCACACCACCCTTTATGCCCCAAAAAAAGCTTATCGAGCAACAACAAATCAAATTATAAAGCCAATTACCCAACGGGAGGCATGACAAGATTTATTCTCAATGGATTCTTTGAAGTCCCCGGGACCATATGGTTTCCAACCTCTATTTAAGCGTCATTGGCCATTAACAAGAGAAGACCTGACACAGAATATACAGGTTTTATTTAACTTGGCTTATATGGAACCATACAGACCGGTAGTCGATCTAACCGGTGGAGCTTCTGATTCTAGTTCAACCGGGTTCAACCGGTATGAGTTGTATCTCATTAAAAAAAATCATAAAAGATTTTTGTATAAAAAATAAATTTAAAAATACAAAAACAAATAAAATACTAAAAAGATAGCAAAACCGGTTCAACCGGTCCGGTCCGACTCACGGTTTAGTAGTTGAACCTCTAAAACCCACCAGTCAACCGATTTGTTTTACCATTTCCGGGTTTTGAGCAAACCGAGGTCGATTTGGTTTCAAAAACACTGATCACAATTGCACTTTTATCGCTCTCATACCAAAATCCGGATGCCTGAAACCTTTAAAGACTATAGGCCCATTATCTTTTGGAATGTGTCCTATAAAACTATTTCAAAAATATTAGTCACATGGCTCAAATCAGTTATTCCTACATTAGTTGGCCTGACCCAGATGACCTTAATTATAGGCCGTCAAATCTCAAACCATGTGTTAATAGCCGGTGAAATAGTAGGAACCTTTGAACTAAACAGGAAGAGAAATACCTATTTTGACCTCAAATTAGATGTTGAAAAAGCTTTTGATACGCTATCCTAAGAATTTATTGAGCATACTCTCAAAGCATAGGATTTCCCTATTCAAAGGCAAAAATTTAATCATGTCATGCATGACAACTGCCACGTTCCAAGAACTAGTCAATGGCCAGCCCACGAACACAATAAGCCCAAATTGCGGGCTTCGTCAAGATCACCCACTTTCTCCTTTTTTATTTATCCTATGTAGGGATGTAAACAAAAACGGGAAAAAAATATTAATTTCTGTTTACTGTTCTACCGTTTATTGTTCTACTATTTACTGTTCTACCGTTTATTGTTCTACTGTTTACTGTTCTACCGTTTACTGTTTTTGCTTAATAAATGGTATGAAAACGGAAATAGCTCTTCCAAACCCGTTTTATCCGTTTACAATTTAAGGGTAATATGGTAAATTTATTTATCTACTTAGCTTTAACATAAAGTTTTAATTTTTCATATCCATAACCTATCTTTCCAATAAGTTTTTGTTATCACTTATCATACATTTATTAGAGTTGAAAAGTTTGGATAGTTCATATTTTTCGTAATTATTGACTTAAGGTTTCATAGATAATATATCATAATTAGGGTAGTACCTCTTAATCTAAGATTAACAAATATTTCCTTTTTTACTTGCAATGTCAAATTTTCATATAAATGTCAACAATCATTCAAAGGTAAAAACACCATAATTCATAATTAAATAATTATACTAGGATAAACATAGTAATTAACAAGTATACACATGTATCTTCTATTTATTATTGTATATACATATATTTAAATATGTATAACATAAATGTCAATAACTGATAAAAAAATTCAATTTACAGAAAAAATGTCACTAACTTAGTAATTATTCTCTTATTTCAATTGGCTGACATAATTCAAAATTTTTGGCATGACAACATAACATTATGCATAACCCTAAATATCTAATAGGTTATAAGCAATATCATCCTAGTTAATTCCTTCTCTAATTAGTCAATATTCTGATTTTGCTTTTCACTCCCTCCCTAATCCCTACTCCTCTGGCTACGCATTAGATATATATATATATATATATATATATATATATATATATATATATATACATATTTCCTAGTTTGTTCCTTCTCTAATTAGTTAATATTCTAATTTTGCTTCTCCCTTCCTCCCTAGTTCCTACTACTTAAGCTATGCATTAGCAATTAGTATGACTGATAAGTGATAACCCTATTATCCTTCTCTTTTTATTTTATTTTTATTTTTGTAATTTTTTTTGGAAAGGTAATTAAGTCTACATAAATAACCAAATCAGTCCACGTGTAAAATTAAAAAAACAAAAATACTGATATTTTTAAAATAATTTATTATATTAAATAAAGTTATACAATATATATGTGTAATTACAAAATATAAAAACCCGTTGATGTAATTAAGTTTACAGTAATATGATAACATAAATTATTTTTTCATCGTATCAGCAGTTAGTGGACCTTTAAAACCTGATAATTCGATATCCCTTATCTTAGACAAGGGATTTTATGTTTAAAGAGGGGTTTTGAAGGAATAAAAAGCCATATTTCAAACCCTAAAACCTCGTGTCTCTCAAAATATTGATTGATCCCTCTTTACTCTCCGACCAGTGACTAATGACTTTGACGAGTCGCCGAACAGAAACAGTGTATTTCTGGCCCGTGGTATACAGCCAAGCTCCTAGCACGATTTTTCTTCCTCTTGTATACTTGTTCTTCGATTTCTCTATGATTCTCTCTCTTCTATAGGTTTTCTCCTCTCTTCGGTTTCATCTTCTCTTTTTTCTAATTTCAATGATCTCTTTTTCTATTTTCAATGCACTCTTTCTGTCTATGTATTTTTTCGTCTCTCTTAGTCTTATGTAATCTATTTTTCTTTCCGAATTGTGGATGACCTAATCCATTTTTATGTTTCTCTGCGATTTACCCTTAACTTATTTTTTATTAATTACCCGTTTATTACCCGTTTATTACCTGATTACCTGTTGAAACGGGTAATAAACCGAAAACGGACGGTAAACGGAAGACTGTTATCTGTATCGTTTATTACCCGTTTACATCCCTACTAATTGTCTATCTGATTTTTTATTCTCTATTGAATGTTTGTAGTATTACTTATGAATTATGTTATAGCTCATTGCTTGTAGTTCAATACTACTGGTTAATGCTTAGTGTAATTTATTTAGTGGTTGAATTAAAGAATTGGCATGTTTAAATGTATATCTGATTCACACATATCTCGGTCATGCTTTGTCTTCGTCCCAACCCTGTCCTGCATCCATCTAGATTTATTCTAATCCTACGACTCCACCAGCTTTGGCTCCACTAGTACCAGCCCAGGCTACACCAGCTTCGACATCACAGTCTGTTGACAAGGGTACTTACTAAAAAACTTCTCTAATTTTTTTGTACTTATGTCACCTAATTGTTATTCTTTCAAATTATAGCTGAATGTATGCGTAAGTTTAGAGAGCTCTTTCCGGAATACGAATCCCCTAAGAGCCACTCTTCAGGTAAATTTTTAGTATTTTAGTTCATTGCAATGCGTTATATATATTGCGTTCTAACTTGCAATTTGGCAGGCCCAATCCTAATGGAGGACATGGAAACACAAACACCTGAATGGCTAGAGACAGAAGATGCTAATGAAAATATGGGGTCCCAACCACAACAACCGTGAGTGGAGCGGAAGTTTAAAGTGTTTTCGTTTCTGCCAGATACTCCATGGACGATCACAATCAAAGATGGGTAGATGGTATCTCTCAGACAGGGCTCATTGTCATTTCTCAATAGGACAGTTGTTCGGGCAGACAAGTATTTTCCGTTGCATCTCCAATGGTGTGAACTTCCTACTCATGAATTGGAAACCTGGTTTAGTGTTATCAAAGTAAATAATGGTTTTTTAAGATTGTTTTTTTATATGGTTACATTCAAACTAAGTCATTTTTTTTGCAGGAAAAGTATAAGTTTGTGATGAGAAGGGTGTTGCAGTCCCAAACAAAGTAGCCATGGATGCAATCAAGCTAGTGATTCAGAAAATCATAAGAGACAACCACATTATATTTAAAAAAAAAAGAGCATTATGATGGGAAGATTGAAGAACGGCTTAAGACTTATCCCATACCTGATATGAAACCGGAAGATTGGGACAAACTCGTTGTACATTGGGACAAGGTTAAAAAAAAGAGTACCAATGAGCATAATTAGGTGAATCAACAACAAATGAAAACAACACATACACTTGGGTCGAATTCCCTCGGTCGATTCCTAGATGAACAAATGCTTGTGTGTCTTAGTAGTTTGTCCTCATCAGATTTTTCATTTTCAACTTATAATGCTTAGAATGGTCATTAATTACAGCGTAGAACCGATCCCGAGAACTACACCTTGATTGTGTACCTCAAAGCTCACCAGAGGAAGGATGAGACTTATCCAAATTAAGTAATAACTGAACTATGTGTAAGTTATCAAGTGCTTTATGACATGTCTTGAACTATTATGAGTGTGTATTATTATTTAAATTTCTCTTTTTTCTTATGCAAGGAGTGGTTCGACAACTAGCCATTAAACATAATGTCGATACCTCCAAGGATCCTAAGGATGTGACACCATATATGGATAATGTGTTTGGGGGGCACAAAGGTGGTTATGAGAGAGGAGTTTGCACAAGTGCCAAACTGCGGAGAGGTGCTTCTACAAGATCTTTTATTGACTCTCCTGAATATTTGGCCCAATCTGAACAATTGGAGAAGGAGAGATGAGATAAAGAGGTTTTGTCCGAGATGGAAGAGGTCATGAACCAATGCATGGAGCAGCTTACATAGTTGATTGTTGCATAGTCACAATAGGGTAAGTATTGTTTTCAGTTTATGAATCAGTTACAAACTCAAAATTTATGTCCATAACATAGTACATCCTTATGTAGGAATTTCAAACGAAGGTAGAAGCAACCAATCGCGTCATTGAAGATATGGAGGCCATGACTACAATTTTTTGTTTATGTTGTAAATTGTAAATAATGGTGTGATTTAAACTTTTACATTGTATGTGATTTAATCTTTTATATTGTATGTGATGTTTTAATTGTATATGATGTTATAATTTTATTAGCAGTTTTAATTGTATGTAATATTTTAATTTTAATTGTAGTTTTAATTGTATTTGATGTTTGTATGTGATGGGCAGATCAGTATTTTGACTTTTAAATAGGTACAATGAAAAAAACAATAATAATAAAAAAATGTTCCCCCGATGGGTGAGCCGTCAGCCAACAAGCCTTCTGCCGGTACACGGGATTCATCGGCAGAACAACTCTGCCGGCTCTCTAGACTTCGTCTGCGGAATAGCCTTCTGCTGACGCAATAATTTTCGTCGGTGGAATGAATTCTTCGTCGGCAAATAGTTTTGTCGGTGGAATGTTATTCCGCCAAGACAAAGAAGTTCGAAACATTATGCCGACACAAAGAAGTTCATCGACGGAGTATAGTTCCGCCGACGCGCTTTATGTCGTCGGCATGGAAACAATCCTACAGCGAAAGCGGGCTCGTTGGTGGACCTGTTTCTCTATCAGTGGACCAATTTGTCGGCCGAGGCGAAAAATTCGCGCCACTGGTTTTTGCCGCCGGCGGGTGCATTATTTTTGGCTGTGTCGTAAAGTTACAAGGCGAGCCCCTTGATACACTAGATATCACCTCTTTCACCAACTTGAGGCCATGGTCCATGATGATGCCTTCCACAAGCTGTTGTACATCCAATCTTTTTCCATTATCACAAATGAAGAGAATGGGGCTAATTGGCCATTGGCAACATCGATTCACATGCACTGAATTACCAGTCTCATTACAAAAACTCTTAAAAGAAGTTTTTGCTCTTTTTGCCAAGTCGATGTCCTTACCACCTCATTCAACGGTGGATCATAGTATCCATTTGCAGTCTGGCTCCTCTCCCGTTAATGTCCATCCCTATCATTACCCTCACTTCCAGAAGATGGAGATAAAATGACTAGACCCCGAGATGTTCGAACAAAAACACATCCATCTGAGCTAGTCCATATTCCTCACCTACTCTCTTGGTTAAGAAGGACAAAACTTACAATTTCTGTGTGG
The DNA here is from genome assembly GCA_022405105.1 of Aristolochia contorta. NCBI lineage: Eukaryota > Viridiplantae > Streptophyta > Magnoliopsida > Piperales > Aristolochiaceae > Aristolochia > Aristolochia contorta. Next base: position 20,898,621 of record CM039665.1, read on the forward strand.
ATTATAGAGCTCTGAATGCCCAAACAAAGAAGGACAACTTTCTGATTCTAACAGTAGATGAGTTCTTGGACGAAGTAGGAAGTGCAATGGGTTTTCTAAATTGGATTGACAGGCAGGATATCACCAAATTCGGATCAATCCACGGGAAATCTACAAAAGAGCATTCTGAACCCATGAGGGTCATTACGAGTTCGTCATCATGCCATTTGGCTTAATGAACGCCCCCTCAAAATTTCAAGTCACAATGAACTTGCTATTAGCTGCCTTTACTTGAAAGTTTGTGATAGTGTTTATTTATGATATCTTAGTGTACAATGCATCCCAAGCTGACCACTTTTCTTCTCCAAGAAGTTTTCCTTTGCATGGCTACTCATCATTTTTCTTATGTGGTACATGTGCTTAATCTCTTGGCCCTCAATCAATTATGTGGGGCATATTGTGTCAGCTAATGGAGTTCATGTAGACCCACTGAAAATAGGGGCCCCACACACCATTCGTCACTTATGGAAATGCCTCGGCCTCACAGGGTATTACCACAAATTCATACGTGGTTATGCTTCTCTAGCAGCCCCCTTGACTCACTTATTGTGTAAAGCAGCTGTTGATTGGACGTCGAAAGCAGCTGCTGCATTTGCAGCCTTAAAGAGAGTCATGCCAAAACTCTGGTTCTTCACCTCCCATATTTCACTCTCCATTTCATTATTGAGACAGATGCATCCAACATAGGCATCAGAGCAGTTTTGATGCAGTTGGGACATCCTCTAGCATACTTCAGCTAAAAGCTGGCTTCCAACTCCGGCTTGCCTCCACTTATATCAAAGAACTCTAAGCCATTGCGGAGGTTATCCACAAATGGGGAAAAATACCTATTGGGTAGCATCAAGGAGTTTCTGTTGCAAGTAATACAAACACCAGATCAGCAATTATTCCTTTAGAAGCTACAGGGATTCCATTTTTGAATCGACTACTAACTGGGGTGAAACAACTTAGTTGCTGAAGCACTATTTCGGCCGCCAAAAGATGCACCCACAAAACAACAGCAATGGTGGAATTAGAAGCCACTAGGGTGTTACAACCCATCTCTCACATTCTAGATTCACTCTGAAGAGAAAATTCTACCTTGCCTGATATGAAACAGCCACAACAGAAGCTCATGGAGGGCACTCTTCCTTCTTCCTATATTGTTCAGGATGGATTTTTATGATCGGCCCGATGTAAGTCTAACTTCTCCCCTCCGTTCTATACTAACGCGGGAATTCCATTCCACTTTTCTAGCAGGTCACCCAGACATTGTGCGCACGATGGCTCGGCTTGGGGCAGACTTCTATCGGCCAAACATGTGTGCTAATATCTAGAACATTGATAAAGCTTTTATTCCATGCCACCATTCTCCCAAGCCCTACTGGGTATCCTACAGCCGTTGCCCATTCTAAGGGCAGTGTGAGACGAGCTCACTATGGACTTTATCACGGGCTGCCCCCTTTGCATGGCTATACTGTCATATTAGTCGTTGTTGACCAGCTTAATAAATCAGCTCATTTCAGTGTTTTGCCAACACAGTTCACAACCTAAACTATTGTGGAGGATTGCTAAAATTGTGGTAAAAGATTGCAGATTCCCTACTTTGATTATCTCAAGCAGAGACCACATATTTCTGAGTCAGTTCTGGTGTAAATCGTTTGAGCTTAGCAGCACCACATTCCACCACAGCTTAGCATATCATCCTCAAATAGACGGATTCCAACCAAGAATAGTGTTTACGAGCTTTCACGAACAAGCAGTGGTTAGTGCAAATTATACTGCATTTTTAGGCCAACTTTTAATATAATTGTGTTGCAAGTTTAATAAATTTTGGTTTTGATTCTGTAGGAATGTGTTTCATATTCACCAAACACCAACTAGAAGGAAAAAAAGGCAATTCAGACGTTTTGGGCCTAAAAACGCCCCATTTTGGAGCAATACAGAGGGTGGCGCCACATGGTGTCAGATGGGAAGCCATGGCGCTAAGTAGAAGAGGAGCAATGCACGTAATGCCACAAGGCGTTAGAGCAAAAGCCATGACATCAGGATGACAAATGCATAAGCGATGTGGCTGGCGCCAAATGGCACCACATTCGAAACTACGGCGTTGCGTCGACAAGGGCTGCGAGTAGTGAAGAAACGATTAAGTGTCGAACGCCTCGGCGCCCGACTCAGCGTAAGAGCATTGGAAGCAACAGAACTCTTTGAGGTGCAACACCTCAGCGTCTGGATAGCTGGAGCGCTCATCCTCGCTTATCCAGCGCCTCGGCGACCGAAGCCAGCGCTGGAGCACTGGTGATGCGAAAGACAACATAGCGCGACGCCATAGAGTTGTATGGCTCCACACTCGGTGCCAAGACTTCGCACAATCGGAGGAATCCTACACTATGTGGCGCCACATCACTATGGGCACTAAAAAAGGGGGAATCTTCCACTCCCCTATAAATATGCGTTATAAACGCACTTTGGGCATCTTGCCTCTGCAGTAGGAGTGAAGCTGACACACAGTGTGCGTTCAAGGAGGAAGGAGTTCAAGAGCAAAAGGGAAGTCTTTTGCCTTTGTTTTAATTTCATTATCTCAACCTATCATGTATATAATGTTAATGGAAAGAGAATTTTCCCGATTCCAGATTATGTGTAGCTAAGCTTCATTAGGGAGTAAGTGATGTAATGTGATTTTGGGTTTGGATTAATGTAATTTCAGCTATTTCAGTTAATATAGTGAAATCAATCTTTTATTTTGTGTGAGTGGCCGTTGGGGAGCTATTAACATGAGGAGATTGACTATCTCCACATGTTCATGTTATCATTTCGTTGAGACAGAGAGGTAATATGAAGGAATACCACCACTCTGCGTGTGGTCCCCAAGATGCGGCAAGACCAGCAAGGGCAGGCGAGGGGTGTGCAGGTAGATTTCGAGAGAAGTGTCTAGAGAAGCTTTGGGTGAGTAGTCATGGGCCCTTGATTTAGACCTGTGACCTTGAGAGACAGTTAAATTGCATGAATAACGAGTTGTACACAGTTAAATTGCATGAATCCTACCCTTAATTATATGAAATCACTTCCCCCCACTTAGTTAAATTACATGAATCCTACCCTTAATTACATGGAATCACTTCTCCCTACTCCTAACCTACTTCTTCTCTAGCGTGCGAGCATGTATCACTTAGGACTGGTGTGATTAGATAGATAGTATTCTTTTGTAGTTTTAGATTAGGGTATTGTGACAATATTCTTTAATTACAGTAATTAGATATAATTGTAGAGAGTTTATTGGTTAGTAAGCAGTATAGTCCTCGTGGGATTGATCTGGACTCATCCTGTATATTACTTGATGCAACGTGTGTACTTGCGCACGGGTAGAATTTTATAACTGCCTATTAAGCCCAACCAAGTTTTTGGCCCTGTTGTCGGGGACTAGTATTGCTATTAGCTCTCGGCTCATTGCTATAATCTGGCTTATAGTAGTTAGTGTAATCTGACTAACATAGTTGCATTCTTAGATTAGTGTAATTTAATTAAATTTACATATTCGTATAACAAATTTTGTCAGTTAGTATAAATTGCTTGAGTATTAGTTATGTTTTTGTTGTTTTTTGCGTGTTTTTTGTGTTTTTGTGTGTTGTAGTTAAGTTTTTCTTTTTGTAAAGTGCATTTGTGAATCGAGTTGTTGTACTTGCTCTCTCTTGTGTGCGCAAGAAGGTAGAGGCCTTGCTCTGATCCCATTTGATCCTAGAATTGAGAGGACAGCAAGAGCCAACCTAAGGCAACAAAGATTATCAAGAGGAGAGGACGAAATGGCTAAAGAAGAGCTAAGAGGTCTGCGAGAGTTTGTTGTGCCTCAAGCTGGAGGTACACACTCTAGAATAAGAAGATCGACAATTTTGGCCAACAATTTTGAAATCAAGTTGGCAATAATTAAAATGGTTCAAGCTTCAGCGTAGTTTAGTGGATTGCCAAATCACGATCCAAATTCTCATCTAACAGATTTCCTTGAAATCTGTGATATTTTCAAGCATAATGGTGTGTTAAAAGATGCTATAAGGTTGAGCTTGTTCCCATTTTTGTTGAGGGATAAGGCAAGACACTGGTTGAATTCTTTGCCTTCAGGTTCTATCACCGTGTGAATGGACCTTGAACATAAAGTTTTGGCTAAGTACTTCCCTCCAGCCAAAACAGTGAAGTTGAGGAATGATATCAATCTCTCTACTCACATGGATTAAGAATCCCTTTATGAAGCTTGGGATCATTTGAAAGAGCTCTTAAGGAAATGCCCTCATCACTCAATTCCTAAATGGTTACAAGTGCATACATTCTACAACGGGCTGCAAAATGAAACAATGACAATTATTGATGCAGCAGGTGGTGTACTTTTGACCAAATCAATTAATGAGCCATATAATTTGTTGGAGAACATGGCAGCCAACAACTACCAATGGAACATTAAAAGGCCAAGGAGATTGCCTGAGCAAAGCCAAAATTCAATAAGGGCAGCTGGACTCTACGACGTAGACACCCGAACAACCATCTGAATTCATATGGATGCCTTGAAAAAAAAAGATAGCAACCTTCGAAGCAAAGCCCGCACAGAGTCCATTTGTATGCTATGAGTCATGTGGTGGTTCTGGACACCGAGTTGAGGTATGCGCATCCACAGTGGAAAGTGTGCAAAATGCTAAAAACTAGAAACACCCTGTACTCCAATACCTACAATCCTGGTTGGAGAAACCATCCAAATTTTGGAGGGAGAAATAAGCATGGAAATGCATCAGCACCAATTCAAGGAAATTATCAAAATTCTGGGCAACAAATCAGGTTCCAAAGCCAATCAAAAGCTGAAAAGGAAGGTTCAATCATGAACAAGTTGCTAAGACTAGTAGAGTTATAATGAACCTCTACTGAAAGGTGGAGAAAACACTAACACAACTCTCCGATAACCTGGAAGTGGTGTATAGAGAGCCTCATAAAAAGAAGTCAGCTCCGATTCCTAATAACAATGTCAGAGAAGAGCCCGAAAGATGTAATGCAATTTTGGAGGGTAGGGAGGAAACTAACCATAGTCAAAAGGAAAAAACGAGCCAGGAGCAAGAACAATCGGGCGAAGAACTTCCCTCAGCTGAAATGCGAGTTCTTGCTCTATCCAAGAGCATTGGAATGAATGAGGAAAAAGACTACCCCTTTTGATGGATCAAAATAGAGACAACAGACTCGCCACATAAGCAGAATATGAGAGTGGAAAAGAAGGGAATGTCCGACCTATCATTCCTAAGCCAGAAAAAGGGGCATCATAATGATGTAATTACCACTGAACATGAAGGCAGGCCTCCTCCTACTCTCAAATTAAAGTTAGAAGAAAAGATGCACCAGGGCCACAAAGAGGTAAAAAATAAAAAGGAAATTTGTGTGCCCTACTCAATCCCAACTGAGTTGGAAGATACTGAGGAAGAACAAGAAACCAAGAAGTTCCTTGAAGTTTTCAAGGAACTTCCAATCAACTTCCCCATTTTAGAAACCTTGGAAGATACAACTAGCTATGTGAAGTTCAAAAAAGAAGCTCTAGCAAAGAAGCATAGATTACAAGGGTTGGAAGTGGCCAATCTCATAGAGGACTGCAGTGATAGCTTGAAAAAGAAGCTTACCCACGAGTTGATGGACCCAGGAAGTTTCAGCCTCTCATGCCCCATAGGAACCCAGCTCATTAGTGAAGCTTTATGTGATTTGGCGGCAAGTGTAAATATCATGCCTCACTCAATCTATCAGCAGCTTGGCTTAAACGAACCTCAGCCTACAGATCTAAAACTAATGTTAGCTCATGGTTTGATTAGTAACCCCATGGAATCATTTAAAATGTTCTAGTTGAGGTCAAGAGATTTGTCTATCCTGTGGACTTTTTAATATTGGATATAAAAAAGGGTAGACAGATACTACTTACCCTGGGACTCCCAAACCCTCATTGACGTGGAGAAAGGTAAACTCACCATGAGGTCAACTAATAATAAATGCATCACATACAACAATATCTAGACAATGAGAGAAAGGAAGCATGAAGAAGCAAAGAAAAAATATCAGAAACAGGTTGAGTCAAAAGATACGTGAATTAAACAAGAAAATCAACAGTATGAAGAACGTTGATGGCTAAACAGGGATGAGTGGCTCCAGACAGCCAAGAACGAGGAAGGCCAAACTGAGCTCTAGACACACTTGGTGGCAATGGTTCATTGAGGAAGGAACAATTTATCAAACTTTGTCAAATAATAAATATTAAAGAAGAAGCCCTTGCCCCTACCCAACAAATTCACCTACCCAAGACCAGATATCAAATCAGTCATATCAATCTTTCAACAGTTACAGAAAAAGGTGGATATTTCCTGGTATCAAGAGGAAAATCACAAATACATCATCATGCAATAAGATAGATCCAGCATAGGAATGAGTCTAGTAAAAGTCTTGCAAAGACTTCAAACATTATCCCTTCTTGGGAGGTAACCCATGAGTTGTCGATGGGTTTTGGAAGGAGAATAGGAGTAGGATATTGCATTTTGATTTTTTTTTTTAAATCAAGAGCTACACCATTGCACCCCAATTGGCACCACCAGGCGTCGACCTGGAGCCTCGAGAAAGCCAGCGGTGCCACATGGCATCAAATCAATTCCATACGATGGACACTTTAAGTGGCTGGGCACCACAATTAAATATGGCATAGTTGGCATCGAAAAGGGGCAACAAAGATAAAATGGACTTCTGAACAGATTTCACACAGAAGACCTAAACCCAAACCTTCCAGCACATACTCTCAAGCAAAACTCGAGAGATAATCTCTTCAGTTGTTCCTCTAGAAGCATCCACACAACATCCTTGAGGTACTTCTTCATCACTTCCCCCAGATTTTGTTGCAAGTTCGAGGTATAGGCAAGCGAAGCTAAATTCGACAAGGCTTACAATCACCCTCCAACTTGAAACGGTTGAATCAGACCGGTTACCAACTCTAATCCATATTTGATTTGATATGCCTGTTGAATAAATGTTGCATATAAAAAACAAGAATTCCCAAATCAAAAGGGGAAGAGGGCTGCAGGAGAAGCCAATGAGAGACAAATTAGTAAGAGGGTAGCAACAGGAGGAGAAGTGGTTCCTAGAGAAAGGGAATTAATCTCAGAGTGAGGATTTGAGCTAGAAGATGCCGATGAGGTCTTCCGTCCAGTAATTCAGAAAGATATTGGGGGAGATTTTGTTGGGTTTTTGGGTTCCTCCTATGTGGAAAACCCAAATATTCAACATTGAGTTTGAGGCCCATTTATGGGGGCCCATTAGGGCTTAATGTATGCCCTAGTCGAATTCCACTTTAGGAAGAGAGTGAATGTTTTTTTGAGAGAGAAGGTTCCTCACGATTTTGTGCATACCAGAATCAGAGTTTTGTGGTTTACGGATTATTTATCCGTTGGATCGTGCTGAAACATTGGGTGTCTGTTCGTCTTCTCTAGTTTGACATCCTTAACAGTGGAGATCTTGTTTTGAGGTTTCAATAAGGAGTTATTGCAATTTGAACACAAACGTTTTCAACTGAAAATCCTGTACCGACCACTCTCGCATTTCTTGGCAATCGGAGGATCATTCAGTGTCCGATTCGGCTGATATTTTGTGAGCTTGTTCGTAACACTTCATTATACATTAGGAACGGTGGAGATTGAATTCGGACGGTTGGATTGTTCGTATTAATTTGGACAGAACAGATATTTGGTGATATCTTCTATTACCCTTTATCTCTTTGTAATTTAATATTGCATGAGATAATTTTTGGGTTATGAATTGTAATGGTGAATTATCCTCTATAAAACATTGATCTCATAGTGGATTTCACATTTGGACCGAGATAGGTCTCGCGGTTTTTTAACTCTCTCACATTGAAGGAGTTTTTCCGCGTTACCAAATTGTTGTATGATGCTGTGACTGATTTGTGCATAAAGATTTTTTTTTAATTGTATTACTTTGCTCAAGAAAGTGGATTAGGAAGGATTTTATAGGTTGATTATTATCCGCTGCGCCTATCCTTGCCTATTTTTCCCAACATATGTGGTATCAGAGCCAGGTTGATTGTTCTGATTTGTCTTGAGTAGATATGGAAATTAATACAAAGAAAATGATTTGCTTGAATGGTACAAATTATCATTTATGGAAAAATAAGATGAAAGATCTCTTATTTGTGAAGTCACTGCATCTTCCTGTTTTTGCAAGTCAAAAGCCAAAGTCAAAGAATGATGATGATTGGAACTTTGAAAATGAGCAAGTGTGTGGGTTTATTCGTCAGTTTGTTGATGATAATGTTTATAACCACATTTCAAATTAATCGCATGCGAAGACTTTGTGGAACAAATTGGAATCCTTATATGCTTCAAAGAGTGGTAACAACAAATTATTTTTGTTAAAGAAAATGATTCAATTGAAGTATAAAGATGTTAGTTCTGTGGCTAATCATTTGAATGAGTTTCAAGGGACTATAGATCAGATGTTCAGTATGGGCATTAAATTTGATGATGAAATTCTTGGTCTTTGGTTGCTTAATACTTTACCTGATTCTTGGGAGACTTTTCGTGTCTCATTTACTAACTTTGCTGCTAATGGTATTGTCTCATTTGAGGGTGTTAAAGGTGGTATTTTAAATGAAGAGATGAGAAGAAAGTCTCAAGGTTCTTCTTCACAGTCAGAGGTTCTAGTCACAGAGAATAAGGGGAGAAGTAAAAGCAAAGGTCAAGATCACAATAGAGGTAAAAGCAGGAGTAAATCCAAGTCCAAGTATAAAACTCTTGAATGCCATCATTGTGTAAAACTGGTCACATCAAGAAATATTGTTACAAGTGGAAGAAAGAGAACAAAGGTGATAGAGGTAAGCAAGAAAATAAATACAATGATGATAATAGTGATCGTGTCAACACTACTACTTCAGGTGATTTAATTGTATGTTATGATGATAATGTTGTTAATGTTGCTAGTGATGAAGTAAGTTGGGTGGTTGACAATGGTGCATCTTTTCATGTTATATCTAGACAGGAATTCTTTACTTCTTATACTTCAGGTGATTTTGGGGTGTTGAAGATGGGTAATGATGGACTGTCAAAGGTAGTAGGGATAAAGTTATTCCTTAAAGATGTTAGACATGCACCTGATATTAGATTGCATTTAATCTCTGATAGTAAGCTTGATGATGATGGTTTTTGCACTATGTTATGTGATGGACAATTGCGGCTTACTAAAGGTTCTCTCATTGTTGCAAGAAGTAAAAAGTCTTCTGTTTTGTATTGGTTGCAAGCTTCTGTATGTAATGGACTTGTTAATGTTGTTGAGATTGATAGATTCTCTGAATTATGGCATAAGAGATTGAGTCACATTAGTGAGAAGGGACTTAATTGTCTAGCTAAGAAAAATATGCTTTCAGGATTAAAAGGCACAAATTTAGACAAATGTGAACATTGTTTGGTTGGTAAACAAAGAAGGGTGTCCTTTAAACACCATGGTCCTTCAAGGAAAGCCGAATTACTTGAATTGGTACATTTAGATGTTTGTGGTCCTTTGAAGGTAAAGACTTTTAGTGGTGGATTATATTTTTTGACTTTTATTGATGATCACTCTAGGAAGCTATGGGTTAAAGTTTTGAAGTCAAAGGATCAAGTAGTTGATGCATTTATTGAGTTTCATGTTGCTGTTGAGAGAGAGACAGGGAAGAAGCTTAAATGTATTCGCATTGATAATGGAGGTGAATATTGTGGGCCATTTGAAGTATATTGTAGAAAACAAGGTATCAAACATCAGAAGACACATCCTAAAACTCCTCAGTTGAATGGCTTGGCAAAGAGGATGAACAGAATACTAGTGGAGAGAGTCAGATGTTTACTTTCAGATGCAAAGTTGCCTAGATCTTTTTGGGGTGAGGCTTTATATACTGTTGCACATGTAATTAATCTAACTCCCACTGTTGTTCTGAATGCAGATGTTCCTGACGGGGTGTGGTATGGTAGGAATGTCTCCTATGACAACCTACGTGTCTTCGGTTGCAAATGTTTTGTTCATGTTCCTAAAGATGAAAGATCCAAGCTAGATGCTAAGACGAGACAGTGCATATTTATTGGCTATGGTCAAGATGAATTTGGCTATAGATGTTATGATCCTATTGAGAGGAAGCTTGTCAGAAGTCGTGATGTGATCTTTGTGGAAGATCAAACTATTGAAAAGATTGACAAGACAGAGAAATTAAAGGTTCAAGATGATGATTTGATTGATTCAGTTCTAGTTCCTCATTCAGGTGTACCTAATTCTGTTGAGACTGAGGTTCATGTTGATGTGCAGGATGATGTACACAGTGTTGATACTATGGGTAATCATGATGCTGCAGTTGAGGTTGATGTTCCTGTGCAGGAAGTAGATGATGATCCACAAGAGCCTCATGTTGAGGAACCTGAAGATTTAATTAGAAGATCCACTAGATATCGTAGGCCTTCTAGTAGGTATCCTCCCAATGAGTATGTACTCTTGACAGATGGTGAGGAACCTGAATGCTATGATGAGGCTATTGAGAGTGAGCATAAGGCAGAATGGATTAAAGCAATGAAGGAAGAAATGCAGTCATTGTTTGATAATCACACCTTTGATTTGGTGAAGCTACCTAGAGATCGAAAACCTTTGAAAAATAGATGGATTTATAGGGTGAAGCATGAAGAAAATTCATCAGTCCCAAGGTATAAAGCAAGATTGGTTGTTAAAGGCTTTAGTCAGAAAAAGGGGATTGATTTTGATGAGATTTTCTCACTTGTTGTCAAGATGTCATCTATTCGAGTTATATTGGGTTTAGCCGCTACTCTTGATTTAGAGGTTGAACAGATGGATGTAAAAACAGCTTTTCTCAATGGTGACTTAGAGGAGGAGATTTACATGGAGCAGCCTGAAGGTTTTGTGGTCAGAGGAAAAGAGAATTTATGTTTGCAAGTTAAAGAAGAGTTTGTATGGTTTGAAACAAGCTCCTAGACAATAGTATAAGAAGTTTGAGTCAGTTATGGTTCAACAAAGATACAAGAAGACTACTTCTGACCATTGTGTTTTTGTGCAGAAATTCTCTGATTCTGATTTTATCGTTTTATTATTATATGTTGATGACATGCTTATTGTAGGTCCTAACTCTTTGAGGATTGATCACTTGAAAAAGGAGTTGAGCAAATTTTTTGCAATGAAAGATTTGGGACTAGCGAATCACATTCTTGGCATGCAGATCATTCGTGATAGAAAAAGCAAGAAGATTTGGTTGTCTCAAGAAAGGTACATTGAGAAAGTATTGCATCGATTTAATATGACAAAGGCTAAAGCCGTAAGTACACCTCTCTCTACATCTTTTAGATTGAGTGTTCAACAATCTCCTTCAAATGAGAAGGAGAAAGATGATATGCAAAGAATTCCGTATGCTTCAACTGTCGGATGTTCGATGTATGCTATGGTTTGCACAAGGCCTGATATAGCGCATGCTGTTGGTACTGTTAGTAGATTTTTGTCTAATCCAGGTAAAGAGCATTGGAATGTAGTTAAAAGGATTTTGAGATATCTCCGTGGTACTTCTACTTTGAAATTATGTTTTGGATCTAATGAACCTCTTCTCGTAGGTTACACAGATTCTGATTTGGGGGAGATATAGATTCTAGAAAATCTACCGGATACCTGATTACTTTTGTAGGGGAGCTGTGGCATGGCAATCTAGATTGCAAAAATGTATAGCATTGTCTACTACAGAGGCTGAATTTATTGTAGCTACTGAGGCTTGTAAAGAATTGCTTTGGATGAAGAAATTTGTGAATGAGCTAGGATCAGTTCAAAAGCGATATGTCTTATATTGTGACAGTCAGAGTGCTATTCATCTTGGTAAGAATCCAACTTTTCATGGTAGGTCTAAACACATTGATGTGAAATACCATTGGATTAGAGATGTTTTGGATTCTAAGTTGATTGAATTAGAAAAGATCCACACTGATGATAATGGTGCAGATATGTTTACAAAAGCTCTACCAAGAGCTAAGTTTGAGACATGTTGTTTGGTTGTCGGATTGGCAAATTCTTCCACATAGTCGGGAGTGGGAGAATTGTTGGGTTTTTAGGTCCCTCCTATGTGGAAAACCCAAATATTCAACTTTGAGTTTGAGGCCCATTTATGGGGGCCCATTAGGGCTTAATGTATGCCCTGGTCGAATTCCACTTTAGGAAGAGAGTGAACGTTTTTTTGAGAGAGAAGGTTTTTCACGATTTTGTGCATTCCAGAATCAGAATTTAGCGGTTTACGGATTATTTATCCGTTGGATCGTGCTGAAAATTTGGGTGCATGTTCGTCTTCTCTAGTGTGACATTCTTAAAGATGGAGATCTTGTTTTGAGGTTTCAATAAGGAGTTATTGCAATTTGAACACAAACATTATTCAACCGAAAATCCTTTACTGACCGGTCTCGTATTTCTTGGCAATCGGAGGATCATTTAGTGTCCGATTGGGCTGATATTTTGTGAGCTTGTTCGTAACACTTCATTATACATTTGGAACGGTGGAGATTGAATTAGGACGGTTGGATTGTTCGTATTAATTCAGACAGAATAGATATTTGGTGATATCTTCTATTACCCTTTATTTCTTTGTAATTTAATATTGCATGAGATAATTTTTGGGTTATGAATTGTAATGGTGAATTGTCCTCTGTAAAACATTGATCTCATAGTGGATTTCACATTTGGACCGAGATAGGTCCCGCGGGTTTTTAACTCCCTCACATTGAAGGAGTTTTTCCGCGTTACCAAATTGTTGTGTGATGCTCTGACTGATTTGTGCTTAAGGATTTTTTTTTAATTGTATTACTTTGCTCAAGAAATTGGGATTAAGAAGGATTTTATAGGTTAATTATTATCCGCTGCGCCTATCCTTGCCTATTTTTCCCAACAGATTCTGTATTCAGCCCTCAGCTTGCAGGAGTAAAATTGGTAGAAGCATTCTACCACAATTTTAAAAGAAGCAAGACGGAAGGAAGTGGATGGGAGAGTGCACTAGCTATGCTCAGTGAGCAGGAGAGTACATTTCGACAGAGAAGCGATAAATAGTCATTTTGGAGTACCCTGCATGAAAATAACTGGGTTAATATGAAGAACTCAGTATCGGTTGATGAAGTAGCTAACGTAATATGTTCTCATCCGACTAGCTGGGTGAAAACTACAAGTGGTGAGTGTTTGTACCTTCCGGCTTGCAAGTTGATTGTGGAGGCAAAGGCTTAGGTTTACTTTGACAGCAGCCAGTTCTTACCCTCAACCAACATTTCTGAGGTCACCTTGGGCAGGGCCTATGTGGTCTACGCCATCCTGATGGGTATACCATTTGACATTCAAATGTTCATGATGGAATAATTAAATATGGAGCTTCAACAGCAGAGAAATTGAACTTCCCATCATTGATCACCGCCCTATGTAAAGCAATTAAGATAACACTCTCCTCATTGGCTTTCTACAAGAGCCCAAAAGAGCCAATATATCAGAAATTCCTAAGGCAGCTGGCACATGAAGAACAAGAAGTAGCAATCATCCACGCATGAACCTGCTCTAGCAGAAATCCAAGAACAACTGACCAGGCTTTGTGAAGAGGTAGCCAACATAACTCAAGTGTTGAACTATAATGTAGGGTACATATCAAAAGTACAAAGATTGCGTGCAACTCACACAGAAACAATGCAGAAACAATTGAGTGGGTTCCACTCATACCACCCACCGGAGTAACACTTATCAGGGAAGGTGGCATTTGATGAAAGCATAAATGATTGACATCGAGAGGGTCATCATTTGGAATGAAACAAGTCCATAGATCTTGTAACGAAATCTGTTTTGTTGTTGTAATGAAATATGTTTTGTTGTTGTAAAGAACTTGTTTGATGTACACTCCTTATGTTTGGAATGTATGAACTGGCTGTTTCTTTTATGAATTGGAACAAATGCTAATTTCTATCTCAAAATTTTTTTATTCATTATCTTCTTAATTGACTTTTATCTTTTCAATAAATTTTGTAAAGAACCTTTCAGTTTTGCATTGCAATCACAATCTGAGAACCCCATGGAGCAGCAAAGAAGAGCCATCAGCAGGCACATCCAAGGAGTCCCTCACCACCTGCTCCATTTCAATTTTTAAATTTAAACATTGAGGACAATGTTTCATTAAAATTTGGGGATAGGGAATTGCATGCCTAAGCCTTAAGTGATCCTATTCTATCTTGCATGATCAAGTTCTATGTGAATGTGAAATGATGAAATAACTTGTAACGCTTTTGCTTACATTACTAAAATTAAGCATTCTCTTTGATGGGCATTTTTTTATAGTTGGTATGAGGGAGTCTAGCAAGCCTCATAAATATTTTTCTTATCAAGCCACTCACTAATTATAGCTTTGACTATCTCATTGATACTAGGCTTGTGGCTCGATTGGTTGTTATGCACTTAGATTTTACTCTAAGAATGCTAGAAGTAGTTTCAAAAGAAACTCAAGGCGAAATAGAATAGAGAATTGACTCCAAAGAAATTACTTTGGCGATCTTTTGACCAATTGGGCATTTCTTAAGCGATCCCATTTAATTTCCCTACTTCACCCAAAACTTTGAGCCTATGCTTAACTAAATTGTTTCAAGAAAAATGACTTTCTACTCATCTATCTAACCTAATTGTATTTAAAACTTTCTTCTTATACGAAACCCCTACAAACTGCTTAACTAAAATAGATTAGGATTGAAAGTCCCAGAGATCTACAAGTGAAAGCAAATAGGGGAGAAAAATCAAACAAAAAAAAGATTTTGCCAAGACTAGTGTAAAGTTTTAGTGACATCTTCAATGAGATGACTGAACTACTGTACAGAAATTCCAAGTTCAAAATTAGGAGTTAGGTGAAAAGTAGTCTATCAATTGGCCAAACTTTGAAATAAAGAAGGATACTTCTCGCCAAATATGACACCCTCCCTGTAATTATATACGTTAAAGAAGAGTACGTATTCAAGCAATATAATGTAACGTTGAGGAACAACAACGTATATAACGGCCCCAGTTAGTTGGCACTAGTAGAAATCAACTTTTAATGGGGGTCGAAAAACCGCCACTAAAGGGGCGGTTGAATACATTTCCCGGCGGTTTATGAAACGCCGTCAATAATTGCGTCGGTAAATTTTTTGCCGACGCATTTGCTGGCGGTTTTAACGCCGGTAAAACTTTATCAACTAACGGCGGCAACTCAAACAACCATTAAAAACCAATACATATAACGGCGGTTGTTAAAAACCACTATTAAAAAGTTCTTTAATTTTACTGGCGGTTTTTCTTGGCGCCGTGAATATATCGTCATTTTCAATGGGGTTTTTTCAAGACCACCGTTATATGTATTGGTTTTTAATGACTGTTTGTATAACCGCCGGCAAATTGTTTGTTTTTTTTTAAAAAAATTGTTTATTTTGATTTTTCCTGTCATCTCATTACAACATATTAAAACTAAAAAAAACATCAAATTAAAAAAGAATCTGCAATGAATAATTACAATAGATATGAACAATTGAACACCTATCAGATAATTACAATAGATCTGTAATCTAAAATATGATAAAAAAAAGTATATGTGGGCCAAAATTCCGATTTTACAAAAGTGGGAAAAAGGATTAAAAAAACCACTCATAATTGTCCACCTCTCGGATAATCTACTCGTGCTGCACTAACCTGACACCCCGAGTTCCATCGGAAGCACATTACCCAATTTGTGAGCAGAGTTTTTTGGGCGATGCCTGTCATAGTAAAAATCAATACATAAGCCTTACTTTCTAGCTGTCAAGACTATTTGATGGCAAAAGGCAACAATATAAGTCAAAGATACCTCCGATAGCAACAAATTCATAATTCTAATATTAGTTGCATTTATGCATAACATAAAACTTCTTCTTCAAAGAAATAAGCATGAAGTCCGTACGTTATAACAAAGATACGAGAAAACAAAAGAATATCCATATTGCAAAGATAAATATTTGGTATTAATATGGCAAAACAGATTTCACTATCACAACAAGCTCATGAAAATAAACCACAGTAATCCAACCTTGAGTACTATAGATGCACGAGAAATTCAGATGCTAATAGTCAAAAAACGAATTTGATTTATAAAATTCTCATAAAATATTTAGATGAGTTTTCCATAAAAAAAACACAAACGAGGTAATTGATTTTGCTTCAGTCACCATCCGTCGTGCACTATCTACATCAAACTTCAGGTATGACCTGGGTGGGTATCCCCGTCTACGTCACGTGTCTCATCTGTACCATAATGAGAAATCAATAATAAGGGAAATTATGCATAAAGTTTCCAAATTTCAAATAAAACAGTTTAAGAAGCATACCTGAGCTATTGATGCTCGACGTAGGAAACATTCCCGACTTTCCCATCACAAGTTGTTGCAACATCGCAATAGACCGCCTCATTTCTTGCCGTCTACTTCCTCCTTGGCTTTCTCCTCGTCGCTAAAGGCTCGTGGAGACGCCTAATCTCCTTAGTCAAGATTATGTCCTGCTTCTAAAGGACGAAGCCTTTCTTCCATCTCTTTAAGTTGGGCACTTTGGCTTGAATTGCCTCTGAAGAAGCCTTTTTTTCAGTTGTACCCGAAGCCAAGCCCTTTCTCACATTTGCTGGCGGTTTTTCAGGAAACCGCCGGTAAAAGGGCTGTAATCAGTATTATTTCCGGCGGTTTCCAGAAAACCCGCCAGCAAATTTTGCTTTATGCACTTTTGCAGGCGGTTTTTCTAGAAACCGCCGGGAAAAGGGCTGTAATTGGTATTATTTCTGCCGGTTTCCAGAAACCCGCCAGTAAATTCTGCTTCTATGCACTTATGCTGGCAGTTTTTCTGGAAACCGCCGGGAAAAGGGAATTTCACTGGCGGTTATTTTGAAAACCGCCAGTAAAATGTATTAACGGGGGTTTTCACCGATGTTTACTACTACCGAGGTTTTCCGTTAAACCGCCAGTGAAAAGAATTTCCGCCAGCGGTTTTCTTTGAAAACCCCCATTAAAAGTGGGATTTCTACTAGTGTGGGACCATGACGTGAGGTCACATAACCGTTTCGCCACTGGCATGGCCATTCCATTCGACTCGATCATTGGCCTTCTGATCTACCCAGAATACCTCCTTTTATAACGCGCCGATGCAAACTTACTAATTTTTGCACGAGAGTGCGTGGCAATGATCGATTAATAATTAATTTAGTTTTGGTAGCTTCATGAGGTGCCCATCACTAATTTGATCTCGATTAAGAACGAAATATATAACATCATCTAGCAAGCTACTTCATCAATCTGATCATGACGAAGAAAATAACTTTCTGAGTTACGTTCTCTATGATTAATTTCCCATGTCCTAATCACTATTACATTTTCATAAAAAAGCCAGAGTAAAAGAATAACTATATTTTCGTCATGTATAAACAAATTGTCAGGGGTGATAATGTTCCACTTTCTAACAGCCTAACAGAAATGGATGATACACGTTACCTCTACCAATGTCACCAAATCTTTTTTACGGATTGGTGGGGTCTCTCTCTCTCTCTCTCTCTCTCTCTCTCTCTCTCTCTCTCTCTCTCTCTCTCTCTCTCTCTCTCTCTCTCTCTCTCTCTCTCTCTCTCTCTCTCTCTCTCTCTCTCTCTCGAACATCTTCTTTGGTTCTTCTAACCACTTGTGCTTTGCACTAAAAACCAGCAGCAAAGTGGAGAATCCCACTTGCTTTCTACAGGACCCTTCAATGTTGTCTATTTAAGCAGATCCAAGAGGGGTTTATTCTTCCATCCGTTCAAGATCAATCTTCACGATCGCCTCTTGTTCACTCCGGCGAATAGTACTTGCTAGCCTGAGCATTTTCAATCCAATTCAATAAAATGCTCGGAAGAAAGCTGGGGAGCTGCTTATTAGCATTAATATTCCTGCTCGTGGCAATCATGCTCGGCGCCGTACAATGAAGGGGAGGAGCCAGAGACGCCTACGGTAGCCGCGGCTTCGTGAAAACGAGTGGAACTCGTTTTGAGGTGAATGGGAGGCCATTTTACCTGAACGGCTTCAACGCTTATTGGTTGATGTACATGGCCTCCAACCCAGCAGACAGAGAGAAGGTGACCAGCGCCTTCCAAGAAGCTTCCACCCATGGATTGACAGTGGCAAGGACATGGTGGTTACAGACCCCTCCAAATAAAACCTGGTTCTTACAATGAGGACATGTTCAGGGTATGATATTATTCAAAGATCGATTAATTAATTATAAACAACTAATCCCGTAATCTCATTTATGTATGTTTGTTTCTGTTCCCAAATATTAAATTTTCCAGGGACTAGATTTTGTGATCGCCGAAGCTAGGTACTATGGGATTTACCTAATTTTGAGCTTAGGAAATAACTGGTGAGACTATGGAGGCAGAAATCAATATCTTCAGTGGGCTCGAGAAGAGGGACAATACCTGGGTTCTGATGACGACTTCTTCAGGAATCCTATCGTCAAAGGCTACTTCAAGAACCATATCAAGGTACGTACGTATTGATCGATCAAGTGCTATATATATCTCTCGGCGTGAAAATTGATATATGAAAGAAATGATAAATTTATTCCGATAACTAACAAATGTTGACTTATACATAATATATATGGATGCAGGCAATTCTTACAAGAGTCAACTCGATTACAGGAGTGGCTTACAGGGACGATCCTACCATCTTTGCGTGGGAGCTGATGAACGAGCCGCGCTGCCAGAGCGATCTATCCGGCAAAATCTTACAGGCGAGTTCTGAAAACAAACAAACAAATCATATTACTGTAACATATATACGCAGCAAATGGATCAAACATTAATTCGCTTGTTTATATATTATATATAAGTAGGGGGTTTGATGGTGCAGGAGTGGATCGCGGAAATGGCGGATCACGTCAAATACATCGATAGCAACCATCTTCTGGAAATAGGCCTGGAAGGTTTCTATGGAGAATCGTTGCCTGAAAAGAAGCAGTTCAACCCCGGTTACGAAGTTGGCACAGATTTCATCGCCAATAACCAGATGAAAGGAATTGATTTCGCCACTATTCATGCATTCGTGCAGAAATGGCTTGTCTCCCTTATCCAGGACTCGGGTGCAATTTTGAATAAGCCGCTCATCTTCTCTGAATTCGGCAAATCGTCGAGGTCTTCTGGGTACAGCGTGAACGCGAGGGACACCTACTACAACAGCATCTACAACACCATCTATGCCTCCGCAAGGGCCGGAGGTTCCTGCGCCGGTGCCCATTTCTGGCAGCTCTTCACCGAAGGCATGGACAACATGAAAGACGGTTACGAAGTGATCTTCTCCGAGCTCCTGCCACAGCTCAAATCATCTCCCAGCAGTCCCACAAGCTTTCCGACCTCAACTAATTAATGATCAATATACATGATCAGTTTGAGGGAGTGAAAGATTTTCTGTTTTGATTGAATAAGGAGATCGAGCTTATATATATAGAGCACGCGGTTCCACATGGATCAATCTACGTATATATACATTGAAAGCGAATTCCATATTCAATGTAACCGACACAAAACCATGAAAAAGAATTCATAATTAATTTTTTAATGCAACTTTCCCGCAAATATTGTTACTTGACTAGTTGTTTAGTTCTATGAAATTAGACAAGGGACCATCTTCGTCCTCATCATTTTCCTCCTTACACTACTATAAAGTCCCCATTCACCGGGGGTCTTTCTAAAATGAATAATGATTCATGCTCAGCCGTTTTGCCCAACTCGGACTCAGACTCTCACATGAAATAAAAAAAATATATTTTTGGATTTTGTAAAATATATTTTTTTATTTCAATGTGAGGGGTGTTGAGTGCCCGAATCACTACTCTTCTAAAATAACCCTCGGTAGAGAATATCTCTACCGGCTATTATAATAAAACGGCCGGTAAGGCAACCAGACGGTTTCAATCGCCGGTATGGAAAACTATACCGGCAAAACCTTAAAAATTGCGGGTATCTATACCTGCAATACTTGTGTTAATTAATTCCCCGTTGCCTTAAATTTTATTTACAACCTAGCCCTCCTGACCTATACTTCTGTATTCTCTCTCGTCTCTCCCGACTCCTTCGCTCTTCTTTCTCTCTGCTCTCCCGACTCCTTCGCTCTTCTTCTCTCTCTGCTCTCACGATTCCTTCACTCTACTTCTCTCTCTGCTCTCACGATTCCTTCGCTCTTCTTCTCTCTCTGCTCTCCCGACTCATTCTCTCTTCTTGAGTCTCTACTCTCTCGACTCCTTTGCTCTCCTGACTCCTTTGCTGTCCCGACTCCTTTGCTCTCCCGACTCCTTTGCTTTCCTGACTCCTTCGCTCTGCCGACTCCTTCGCTCTGCCGACTCCTTCGCTCTCCCTACTCCTTCCCTCTCCTCTCTCCTTAGCTCTCCTCTCTCCTTCGCTCTCCTCTCTCCTCGCTCTCCGGAATCCTACGCTATCCCGAATCCTTCTCTCTCCTGGCTCCTTCGCTTGATGTATCGAGCGAAGCCCTAAACGTTACATTTGACCAAAGGAGAGGTCGGCCGAATGTGAAGGAATTCAAATTAGAGGTATGTCAGCCCTAAACATTTTATGGGACTTAATTTCTGAATCGAATTAGAGGTATGTTCTTTTTCCCCTTCTTCTCATACACTAGAAATCGAATTTCCATTGATTCTAGTTGTTGGTTTTTTTTTCTATCATCTTTTTGCTTTTTTCCTATTACGGCAAAGGCATATTTCACCAAGTGGTTACTCTTGCAAATCGTGCAAGTGTAGTCCGTCAGATTGGAAGAAGAGGGTTGTCCATCTGAAATCTGTGTGGGTGTGTGTCCACACGCGTGTATGTTTCTGTTCTTTACTTTTTCTGCTTTATCTCTTGTTTTTGTTGTAATTTCATGAGATGAGACAGTGGGTGACACAGCCAACAGGAAAAGTCCACAATTTCTTTTTCTTCTTCTCTGTTGTAATATCATGAAATGAGAATATAGAGTTCATTAAGAACCCTAAGTGAGATGTGGAGAGAATGACTCTTAAGTTATAAAATTTCATTAACTCTCTCTCACTATTGTGCCAATCTCACTATGTCAATTTTTTTTTCTGGTTTTAGGCTTTTTTTATCTATATCCGAAATTTTCTCTCTCTCAACTCTCAAACTCTCTACCTCACTCTCCCTCTCATCCTATCTCTATCTCTCTCTACCCTCTCCCTCTCCCTCTATTTTTTTCACTAAGTCGTGGATTTTCGCCACTTTAGCTTCAATCTTTTTTTTTCAAATTATATTGATTTGCTGCATTTTGCTGAACTCTTCTTTGTGTAGTCTCTGCTACATTCTTCTTTGATTTTGCTGCATTCTTCTTTGTGTAGTGTCTGCTGCATTCTTCTTTGATTTTGCTGCATTTGTTTTCTATGTAGTGTCTGCTGCATTCTTCTTTGATTTTGCTGCATTTCTTTCTCTCTCTCTCTCTCTCTCTCTCTCTCTCTCTCTCTCTCTCTCTCTCTCTCAGTCTCAGTCTCTCTCTCTCTCTATGATCTCTCTCTCTCTCTATGATCTCTTTCTCTCTCTCGAAGATCTCTCTCTCTCTCTCTCTCTCTCTCTCTCTCTCTCTCTCTCTCTCTCTCTCTCTCTCTCTCTCTCTCTCTCTCTCTCGATGATCTCTCTCTATCTCTCTCAATGATCTCTCTCTCACTCGATGACCTCTCTCTCTCACTCGATGATCTCTCTCTCTATGATTTCTCTTTCTCTATCTCTCGATGATCTCTCTCTCTCTCTCATCTATCTCTCTCTCTCTATCTATCTCTCTTGGTCTCTCTCTATCTCTCTCTCGGTCTCTCTCTATCTCTCTCTGTATCTCTCTCTCATTCTCGATGATCTCTCTCTCTCTCTCTCTCTCTCTCTCTCTCTCTCTCTCTCTCGATGATCTCTCTCTCTCTCTCTCTTTCGATGAATTCTCTGTCTTTCTCTCTCTCGATGAACTCTCTCTCTCATTCTCTCTCTCACGATGATCTCTCTCTCTCACTTGCGTCCACCGGCAGGCAAAAGGTGCCAGCGGAAGAAGAACAACAGTCGGCGGAACAAGAACAACCGTTGGCGGAACAAGAACAACCGTCAGCGGACATTCCGACGATGGGTTCGACAACGTCTTTGGAACGTGCGTCGGCGGACATCTCGGCCGACATAGGAACCCATCGCTGAAAAAACAACCGTCGCACGAACGAAACTTCTCGGTAGATGCCTAATACCGTCGAAGGAGAATATAGTTCGACGACGGACCAAAACGCGTGGCGGAACGATATCCTCCAACGCACAGTGGTACGTCGGGGGAAAGGATTCCGCCGACGCGCAAGAGGGCGTGGGGAAATCCATTCCCCCGATGCCTTAGTAAGCGTCGGCGAAAAGAATTCCCCCGACGAGTGATGCCACGAGTGATGCCACGTCGGCGGAAGGTGAATTGATTCCGCCAACGCGTTCTTGTGCGTCGGTGGAAGGTATGACAGAATCCGCCAATGCGTGCTTGTGTGTCGGCGTAATTAGATCCCCCGACACCTTCTTGTGCGTCGGAAGGGCTGATTATGCGTCGGCGTATTGAATTCCCGACACATGTCGATGATTCACCCGGAGGGGGATGCTTTTTTTTGTTATTATCTTTATTGTTTTTTTATTTTTTTCCTGTTTATTCTCACCTCATCAAATACAACTAAACTTCAATGACAATGATATTTCACACCACAATGTAAAGTTTATATATACACATAATGCACAATGTAAAAGTTTACATTTAACAGTTATAATGTAAAAGAATACATAAACATAATGCACAATAACAATATCTTTAATGACGCGACGGGCTGCTTCCTCCGTTGTTCGAAGATCCTGCAAAAGGTTAATACATCAACATTAGAGACATACATTTATGCTCATCAATTTAAACTAATTCAGAAGACTGAAAACAATACTTACCTTGTTGTGACTGTGCAACCAGCAACATTTCTAACCTCTCCGTGCATTGGCTCATGGCGTCTACCTTTTGGGACAATGCCTCCTTATCTCATCTCTCCCTCTTCAATTGTTCAGACAGGGCCACATAACTACTAGAGCTTGAAGAGGCACCTCTACGCAGTCGAGCACCTGATCCAACTCCTCTCTAATAACCACCTTTGTGGCCCCCAAACACTGTATCCAATACGGGTGTCATGTCTCTGGGATCCTTGGAGGTAGCGACATTACTTTCGAGGGCTGTTTGACGAACCGTATCCTGCACAAGAAAATAATAAATTTAAATAATAGTCAAGGCTGATCATTCAACACATATCATAAAGCACTCAATAACTTACATAGTGTTCAGCTGTTATTTCATCTGGATAAGTCCCATCCTTCCTCTGGTGAGCTTAGAGGTATGCCATCAGGAAAGTGTAGCCATCAGGATCGGCCGTACGCTGTAATTAATGACTATTGTAAGTAATCTAGGCTGAAAATGAAAAGTCAGTTTAGTTCCCACTACTAAAACATATAAGTACTTGTCCTTCTATGAATCGGGTAAGAGAATTCGACCCAAGGGTATGTGTTGTCTTCATTTCCTGTCGATTACGACTATTAAGCTCATCGATACGCAGACTCTTAACATTGCCCAAATACTTAACGAGGAGAACCCTGTCCTCTTGGCTCATACCATGTATGGGACAAGTCTTAAGTTGTTCTCATAGTGAAGGTGGACTCCCAAACAACTCATAACATTAAAGAACAAAACAACATGAGTAAATTACCGAGAGAGGGAGAGAGAGAGAGAGAGAGAGAGAGAGAGAGAGAGAGAGAGAGAGAGAGAGAGAGAGAGAGAGAGAGAAATCAGGGGAGAAGGAGAGAAAGATAGACTTCTAAGCAAATTACAGAACTAATTTCCATTCAGCCAACTAAACGCACAACTAATAGGAATGTAAGCTTTGAATAAGCTATCAACTATCCATGCAAGAAATTATTTTTAAGGTGCATAACGAAAAATGTGGATACAAACAAATAGAAACAAATCAATATAATTTGAAAAATAAACTAACTGCAGCAAAAATTCAACAAAGATCTACAACATAAAAAACAGAATGCAGCAGAGACTACACAAACAAGACTGCAACAAAATGCAGCAAATCAATATAATTTGAAGAAAAAAAAAACACTGCAGCAAAAGTGGGGAAAAAAACAAGAAGAAAATTAACAATCCGGTCTTTTAACAACAGGAAGTTAAAATGGACCAGAATGCAGAAAAATAAAGTATAGAGACGGATTAAACAAGGAAAAAGCGTACCTTTTTCAACGATTCACCAACAAACGAAAATTTGGACGATGACACGACGCTGTAAACAACACCAGGCAAAGCAGGAGGGCTGTCGGCACAGACAACCAACTTCAGCACTATCGATTGAAGACAAATTAGAGAGAGGGAATGCAAAGAGAGAGGGAACGAAAAACGAAGTCTTTGGAGCTAAAACCCTTGCCTTGATGTTCTAGGATGCTGTCCGGTAAACTCACGCGATTGGCCTGCGCTGGAATCCTTTGTCAATTAGGGAGGAAACAGATTTGGAGATGGAATGAGGTTTGGGCAGTGAAGGAAAGAGGTAAAACCCGCAGAGGAGAAAAGTGGTTTCGTGCGGAGGAGAAAACATCGCCAAGGAACGCCGGAAGCCTTTCGCGCGCTGGAACTCTTCGATGAAATCAGAAGATGGGGCATTCGCATTACGCGTGTTCGGGTTACACGCGCTCGCATTACGCGCGTAATGGTGCACAGGAACTTAGGTCCCGATTTAATAATTTGGCCCATATGAATCTGATCGAAATCCAGGCCAACTGCCAGATTTCCTTCTGCCGGAGATTAGGTCGGATGCTACGATATTCTACGGACGCGTCATACATTTCTAGGAGTGGATCTCATAAATAATCGGCCTGTAACTTGTCTGAATCTTCCAAAGGTCATCTTCTTTCGTTCTTTTAACCACTTGTCCTTTTCACGATCGCCTCTTGTTCACTACGGCAAATAGTAGTTGCTAACCCGAGCATTTTCAATCCAATTCAACAAAATGCTCGGAAGAAAGCTGGGGAGTTGCTCATTAGCATTAATATTCCAGCTTGTGGTAATTGTGCTTGGCACCGTACAAGGAAGGGGAGGAGCCAAACACGCCTACGGTAGGCGTGGCTTCGTGAAAACGAGTGGAACTGGTTCTGAGGTGAATGGGAGGCCATTTTACCTGAACTGTTTCAACGATTATTGGCTGATGTGTAGGGCCTCCAACCCAGCAGACAGAGAGAAGGTGACCAACGCCTTTCAAAAACGTCCACCCATGCATTGACAGTGGAAAGGACATGGGTGTTCAGTGATGGGGTTACAGACCCCTCCAAATAAAACCTGGTTCTTACAATGAGGACATGTTCAAGGTATAATCTTATTCAAAGACCGATTAATTAATTATAAACAACTAGTCCCATAATCTCATTTATGTATGTTTGTTTCTGTTCCCAAATATTGAATTTTCTAGGCACTGGATTTTTTGAACACGGAAGCTAGGAAGAATGGGATTTACCTAATTTTGAGCTTAGGAAATAACTGGTCAGATTTTGGAGGCAGAAATCAATATCTTCAGTGGGCTCGAGAAGAGGGTCAATCCATGGGGTTCTGATGACGACTTCTTCAGGAATTCTATCGTCAAATGCTACTTCAAGAACCATATCAAGGTACGAAAGTATTGATCGATCAGGTGCTATAAATTGATATGTTAAAAAATTGAAAAATGATATCAGTACTTTGACATTTTACAGTGAGGTTTTACATCCTGATGTGGCTGTCCTCCTGGCAGCCTAGTTGTTATTCCAGATAAGGTTTAGGCTTTAGGCTTCCCTATAGAATAGGAAGATAGTTCCTATTTTATGTATTACCTGGACTGCCAACGAAGACCCACGTCACATGGTACAAACTCACAACAAAAAGTCACAGTACGCATATCAGCACCCTAAAAAATTTCAAAGCCTAACAGAAAATTTCAGGATGATTCACATTTCAACCAAAGTCACCAAATCTTTTTTACAGATTGGTGGGGTCTCTCTGTCTCTCTGTCTCTTGTGTCTCTCTGTCTCTGTCTCTGTCTATCTGTCTGTCTCCGTCTCTCTCTCTCTCTCTCTCTCTCTGTCTGTCTTTGTCTCTGTCTCTGTCTGTCTCTCTGTGTCTGTCTCTCTCTCTCTCTGGCTCTCTCTCAAACTCTCTCTCTCCCTCTCTCTCTCTCTCTCTCTCTCTCTCTCTCAATCTCTCTCTCTATCTCTCTCTCTCTCTCTCAACTCTCTAACTCTCTCTCACCCTCCCTCTCATCCTAACTGTCTCTCTGCCCTTTACCCTTTCGCTTATTTGTTTCCTTATTTCTTAAAAACAATTATCATAGTTTTCATCACTTTTGAGTGTTTAATCTATCTTCATATTGGGTTTTGTGTTGTCAAATAGTTGTAGCAGTTCAATTGAATGATTTTTTAGAAGGAGCATGACTAATTTGGCATTGTGGTTTGACAATTTTCTTTAGAATCTTTAGTGGATTTTTTTCTATTGTATTCACTTATATTTTTAATCTGGTGATTAGGTTGTTCTTGTTGCATCTATAATTACTAAATCTGGTAAAGGTTAGATTTCTCTTTTGCAGGACTGACAAGGTACGTCACATTTCATTGATTTGAATTTTAATCATCCTCTTGCATGATTGATATATTCAGAAGCTTTTGGCCTTACTAGAGTGACCTATATAGATCTGAGTGTCTCTGCTCCCTTACAAGCTTTCATTATTTTCTTGCTAATTCACGTGATAATTGTTGTTTATGTACCATTTATGTTTTGAAAATTTATAAATTGATAATATCAAATAGAGGCAACTACAAGTGCTATACTTCAGAGAGCGTAACATAATAGAGCAGCTTAGCAACCAAAAATATTTGCATGAGATTTTTGTTTCTTCTCAAAGATAGTTTAGAAAACTATTACAATTTGAGCTGAATAATCTTTTTGAGTACTATAAACAAATATCTTTTGAAAAGGAAACAAGAATGAAGGAGGTATTGCTGTATCAACAGTGAAGCTATTTTTTATAAGAGGCAAGAGATCAAGCATGAGAAAGGATTCCAGAATGAATAGTGAGAAAGGAATTTCGAGGAAGTTGGCTAAAAGTAGGAAAGATTAGGCAAGGAAGTGCCCATGGAAAGAAGGGAAATGCAATTAGGGTAATCTAAGGAAGTTGTTAGTGAATAGAACAGTTAGGGCTATAAGAACATGACAATTCTTCTAGTTGACTGATGCAACTTGATGCTTTTTCCAGAGTGATTTCTATTAAATTTTTGCATTCTACTTCATGTCAGATATGTTAATCTTGCCTTCATATCCAATGTTTGGGAAAAAAGGGCCTTTCTCACATGTTTTGTTTTTTTCAATTTGCCAAGTTGTCTGGTAATTGGCTAGGTCTACTAGGATTTGGGATAGGGATGGACAGGGTGGGGGATCAGATTGAATTCTCCCCTTGTGTCGAAGTTTCTTCGCATAATCCTAAATTTGACCACTAAATTCACATGTCCCCATTCGACCACTAGATTCACAAGTTCCAATATGATTAAAGTGATCTCGCTCAGGTTTTTGGGTGCTTGCGTGGGCTTTCAGTCCTGCTTAGAAAACCCTGCTCTCATAGCGACCATGTTACAAACTATGTACACCATGTACGCCTTTTTTTTCTGACGTTGTTTTTGCATAAAAACATATTTCTTTTCCTGCTGTGCTGTTTTGTCCAGGACATTTTAATTAGTGGTGCCCAACAATAATTGAGTCAACGAATCTCAGCGAGATGCTACACCGGCAGCATTATGCGATTCATTTTCGATATTCAATACGAGTAAGTGGGAATATATCTTTTGGGATAACTCTGCATAAAATTTTTGATGATTGGTGATTTGAAATCCTTACCTGCATCAACACAGGTATCTGCTGCCATTTTGTACCTTCGCTTACCTGAGACTTTCAAGATAATTTTACGGGGTCATGCTGTGGAGCATCATCGTGTTGTTGATGACCTGAAGTTTTATGAATACATCTTATACAAACGGAAAGATGCAGGAAGGAGGTCAGTGTAGTTTTCAGACTTAATATATCTTGAGGTTGGTTTCATATAAAACCAAATGGGTTGACAACTTAAGCTCAAGTTGTGTAACTAACTACGATGTTAAAAGTAATTACTGCAACACAAATCAAACTTCATAACAGAAAGTTATTAATTGTGTGACTGTCAACTGGTGGCTTTTATGATTTGTATTCATCTATATGATCGTCATGGTTTGGCTTCTTTCCATAACTATTACATTAATTAGAGTGTTTTGTGAATGTTTTATCAAAAAGCTAATTATCTATAGAAGCTTTTTCCGAAACTTTTTCGTGTGTTACAATTTATTGCTAATGAAGGAGAAAGGTCATGTGATCTTGACTAACAGATTTGGACATCAAAATGTTATGTTTCAGACTAGAGATTTTACTTGATAATTTTTTTTTGTCCCGTTTATGTTATGATGTGAATCCTTTGCAAACGATAAGACTCCGCACTTGGGTTTAAAATACCATCTAGGTTAATGTAGTCACAACAATTGAGTTCATAAAAGAGGCTCCACATGTCAATATCCGTGGCTTCAATGTCTACCACAAGAACCGCCTTATATTGGTGAGTTTTTTCACTGTTATCACCTTAATACTTTGACATTCCAGCTTCTTCATTTTATTTCTTTCTTTTATCGCCTTATGTTGGTGTGTGTTTGTGTATCTCTGTTCAGCCCTTTTTGCAAGTTAATCGTTACTCCAATGCTTAAGGGCTGGGTGTGTCGGTAAGTGCCCCTTGTATCAAATTTACTTTTACAATGCTTTACATTTGTTGCTATTGATTTTGTCTGGTAAAAGCTTGGCATTGTGCTAGGAAGATACACAAGAAAAAAAAAATCCTCACAAAGATCAAGAGAAAATCTCCTCACAAAGATCTGGACAAACCTTGGATCATTATTCCTTTTGTCCCTTGAACTCAACTGTTGTGATACCAATATTTCCTTATTAGTGCTTCACTTCTTTCAGTGCTTCTTATCAATGTTATATTATCAATTAGTTAAAATGTATTGTTAAATGTAACGTAGTTGCCTGAGTTTAATTTACAAGTGAACACTTTCAGGAATCATATGTGGTTAGTGTATAAGTATCTTTTCTTATGATGCACCGACAGGGGTGATATGCACAGCTTGATTTGTGTTTTTCTTTCTCGCTGTTGGTCCCATCAAGATACCCTTTTTTTCAGGTTTTTAGTATAGTCAATATTAAGAGAAGGATGTACAATTGGCAACTACTCACAAACTTGTGCAACTTGAATTGACTGTCCTCTTTTTATTTTATGGCTATAGTTGCTCTTCTTGACACATTACTATCTAGTGGGGTGTGTTAATTAGCTATTAACTACTTGTGGTTGTTCCTGAGAGTTTGTCTGGCCATGCATGAAGATGAAGTTTAGATTAACTAATATGATAAACATTTACCATTTTAGTGAACTTTGTATTGCAGAGCTGGGTCACTCTCAGGTGTGGAAAGCCTGAAAGAAGTGAAGAGCTCCAACTCGACGTAAAGTTGAAGACGGATATAATCTCGCAGGGAACTCCGGATCTGATGATGAGATCTTCTCAGGCATAGAAGAAAACGTTGATGAAACTTCTCAGGAAATAAACTCTTCACTGAGTAAATTAGTGAGAAACATCAGCATGGTTGTTGGTCATCTTCGGAGTCTAGGATTTACTTCTATGATTGAAGATGCCTATGCTGCTGCACTATTTATTCTACTAAAGGTGATTAGAAATGATGGATGGCATCTCCTGTTGACCTTTAATGATGCAAAACATCCTTGTTATTTGCTAAGCAGGCTATATCTTGGAATTAGACTCCTATTATGTTATTTACCTAAGAATATGAACTTTTCTTCCTTCTAAACAAACCTTAACAATATTATAATGTTCTTTTAAGGACCAAATTCATGATTTAGCCGGTGATGATAGGTAAATTTAAAGAAAATTAAAATTTCTTTTATCAGCAGTTATTAAATCTCCGAAAAAATATTTAAATAAATTTTTTAATAAAAATATCATGTTTTTATGGTTTTTAAACTGCTGGAAAAAATATTTGTCGGGAAAAGAAATTCGTCGGTAAGCATATAGTTACCGGCGATGTAAAAACTGCCAGAGTGATTATATCGCTGGTAAAAGATTTTCTTCTCCGGCGACTATTACTGCCGGTGTAACGTCCACCGATGGTGTCATCACCGGCGTTTTTTATACTATCGGTATAGCCTATATCACCGGTGATTTGGCCTTTACCTGCAGATTTCAATTGCCGGTGAATGTGCTTTTTTTTAGTAATGTTATATCCTCATGCAGGCCAGTGGATAATATATTTGCTAGTGACGAATATATACTGGTAAAATCTAAGCCCTAGTTTATATGGATATGTAGTATTTTATTGTTTGCTGTATAATTAATACTCTAATTTTGTTGATTTATGCATCTCGTCTATACACAAATGAAATCGACCCAACCAAATTGAGTATATAATGTAAAATAAATCAAAGGAATATTTCTTGATCTCGGATGCGAAAAAAAATCTCACAGGTCGGCCAATGGGCTTCCTAAAGTAGCAAGTCAATTCGGGATGAAATTGGGCTAAATCTTCAATATGCTACCGAAACAGGTTATATGCATGGGCCTTACTCAATTAACTCCTTTACTTGTATATGGATTCTGTAAGGTGAGACCTTTATTTTTTTGTGGGCTCCATGAAGTGAGACCCGACTTTTGGCTGCTTCCTATAGAGCATGTGGTTACTTAGGAAAATGATTTCAGTACTGCCATATTGCACAGTGAGTTTTTACATCCTGATGTGGCTGTCATCCTAGCAGCCTAGTTGGCAGTCCAAATAAGGTCTAGGGTTCAGGATTACCTATAGAATAGGAAGATAATTCCTACTTTATTTCTTACCTGGATTGCCAATAAGGACCCCAGGTCACAGAGTAAACCCTCATAGTAAAATTTGACAGTATGCATATCGCCACTCATTTACATATTAGGTCCATTACTATAAACTTGGATGTGAGGGGGTATTGAGTGGAAAAAAAAATCTCACAAAGGTTGGGCAATAGATTTTGATTGAATAGTCATTTTGGGATACAACTTGAAGGCTCCATCTTTAACGTTGACTGAAGATAATGCATTTGGTTATCTAGAACAAGATGAAAGGGTCAAGTATATGGGTGGTTACAGTAATTATATATGCTGGCTCTCGCGCTGTGAAAAATTACTGTACTATAATTCAAGCAAAGAAGTGCACATGCATGTGAGCGTCTTGAACCCATCGGAACCGAGCAAGATCAGCATTAGTCTTCACTAGAGTAATGCTATAGCCACTCTGCGAGTGCTGGCCCTTGGCCACATTCTGACGTGGATGGCTTATGTGGCCATCCACGCCAGCTTCTGACGT
Organism: Aristolochia contorta; assembly: GCA_022405105.1. NCBI lineage: Eukaryota > Viridiplantae > Streptophyta > Magnoliopsida > Piperales > Aristolochiaceae > Aristolochia > Aristolochia contorta. The sequence goes on from CM039665.1 coordinate 20,930,261, forward strand.
GGATGGCTTATGTGGCTATCCACGCCAGCTTCCTGACAAGAGACAGGCGGGAGGGAGACGGAGGGAGAGGTGGGAGGGAGACGGAGGGAGAAGGCGGGAGGGAGACGGAGAGAGAGGGCAGAAGAAAGATGGAGAGAGAGGGCGGAAGAAAGACGGAGAGAGAGGGCGAGAGGGAGAGTGAGAGGTCCGGCAGGAGGGAGAGGGCGGGCTGGAGGGAGAGGGAGGGAGAGCCCGGGCGGGAGAGAGGGAGAGGGAGAGGTCCAGCGGGAGGAGAGTGCGGGCGAGAGACGGAGGGAGAGGGTGGGTGGGAGACAGAGGGAGGGATGCTCTGGCGGGAGGGATGCTCAGGCGGGAGGGAGGGATGCTCGGGCGGACGAGAATCTCGGCCGAGAAAGAATCTCGGCTGGGAGAGATGTGCTAGAGAGATGGCCAGAGAGATTGCCGGTGGGAGAGAGGGAGGAGGGCTGGCAAGAGGAGGGCTGGCAAGAGGAGGGCTGGCAAGAGGAGGGTGGTCGAGAGGAGGGCTGGCGAGAGGAGGGTGGGCGAGAGGGCGGGCGAGAATCGCGGCCGAGGGCAAGCACGTGCCGGAGAGATCGCCGGTGGGAGAGAGATCGCCGGTGGGAGTGAGATTGCCGGTGGGAGAGAGATCGCTGGTGGGATAGAGATTGATGGTGGGAGAGAGATATCCTGTGGGAGAGAGAGGAGGTCGGAAGAGAGGCAGGCGGGAGGAAAGAGGGAATTTTGGGGTGACCGACAGTTAGGTTTTTGGATGCTTCGTCAACTTCTGACGTGGATGGCCACATAAGCCATCCACGTCAAAATGTGGCCAAGGGAAAGCACTTGCAGAGTGGCTATAGCATTACTCGTCTTCACTATCAATCCAAGTATTATGATGATTAGGGAGAACATCTAGTGGCTGATGGTGTGGAGTTTCGGTGGGATTTCTCGTACAGGTGGAAAAGTGCTTTGGGCAACGGCAGGAAACCATCGCCAAAACTTTGGGCAATTGAAACTAACCGTAGGTTAAGGTGGGTAATGCCTGAAGATTTGATCAAAAAGTACTTCTAGAGACGGTTACGACCGTCGTCTTCCAAAAGTTTGGGTGACGGTTTAGTTTCTATCCCGTTTAGGCGACGTATCTGGACCGTCACCCAAACACGTCAAATTTGTTTTCTTTATTGGGTGACGGTTTCCACCTCCCCCAAATGTGTCCATTTTTGTTTTTAATTTATTGAGTGACGGTTCAAACTGTCCGCCAAAGTGTTTATATAATTTTATAAAAAAATCTGTTCCCATCGAGGATTAATCTTCTTTTCCCTGTTTGAATAGTTGATGTACCTCCTGTTAATAAATCAAATAAAACAGAATCCATGTTCACATACTCCTCATAAGGTCCAAATTACACTCACATAAAGTTTATAGAAAATAAGTTTATCTACATGAGGCTTTTTGCCCCCTTCGGTCCACTGAGGCCTACTACCAGCTTCATTAATATGTGTTGCTTAATCTTTTTGAAACTTCTGCCAGTAAACAAACATAAAATCCTCAAACCTTATTTTGTTTTAGAATAAATCAAGAACAAATTTACCTAAGCTATGTTGTCATTGGATAGATCAAGTACTTAATATCAGGACCCCAAATATTGACCTTCAATGAGTGAAAAACACTTAATATAAAAAGAAGCATAAATTTATGAAATTAGAATATTTCTAAATAAATTAGGACAATCAAAAAGATTTAGAGAGCAGCTAATGAAAAATAGGACATACTGACTGCCCTTCCTCCCCCATGCAAGCTAAAGTCAGTAGAAGCCCTCCACATCACCACAACACAATGTCATCATGGTACAACTTCCTGCCTGTGCATTATAGCATATATAACCTGTTACCGGGTCAAGAACAATCAGAAGGACAAATGAAATATTTACATAGGAAATACACTTCTTTGGTCAAATACACAGAATACTAAAAATTATCACCTTAAGATTCCTTGGTAATGCATATCTACCCGCATATTCACCAGACATCAATACTGATTTGGAAGCAATGGGAAGAAACATACTCCTCATAAGGCCCAAATTATACTCACATAAACTTTACCAAAAAATAAGTTTATCTACATAAGGCTTTTTTTCCCACTTAGGTCCACTGACGCCTACTAGCAGCCTCCTTCATTTGCGTTGCTTAATCTATGCAAAACTTCTGCCTGTAAACAAACATAAAATACTGAAACCTCATTTTGTTTTAAATCAATCAA